>JAQZBX010018813.1:0-34280 GCA_029593785.1 Cabassous unicinctus | reverse complement strand
AAAAAAAAAAAAAAAAAAAAAGTCATCCTAACTATATGTATTATGAAATGCACAAGTGATAAAATAAAATAAAAAACAGCCTGTGACATCACTAGCTAAAAATATCTTTGATACCATTTAGAAGACAGATTGATAAAATGTGGGAAGAAATTTGTTTAAATTTTGTAAGGAAGTGAAAAATACGCTTAGGGACTATGCATTAAATTTTAATACAAAGGGAAATTTTTATATAGCTAAGTTATCAACCAGTGAATGAAAGCAGAAGGATGAACAGTTCTGCTATAATCATTACAGACTACTAGACATGTCTTGTGAAATTCTGCCTGAGGATAAGCTGCGAAGAAAAAGCAGTAAAAGGGAGATCATCAAACAGTTGAATTTGAAGCTTGCTCTATCTAAGGGAGGGCCTCTCATTTGTCAGGTTGGTTGCAGTAGGCAGATGTCAAAACTATATTCATCACTCCTTCTATGATGCCAGAGATCCTCGTAGACATTTCTCACACTGGAATAAATAGCTTCCTTCAGGTGCCAGTGTGCCAGACTAAAGTGTTTATTCTTGCTGGTATGCCTAATTCCTAAAACAGTGACTGACCAATAAGGAATGAATGAGTGAACGGTGAACTATAATGGTGTCCTCAAAAGGAAGATTGTTTATTATGTTTGTGTCTTCTCATTGTCAGTTTGGAGAAAGAATTGCATTCTCCCTCCCACTATTATTCAGTTCCAAATAAAGAATTCATTATACTCTTCTCAAATAATTTGGGTCACAAAGACTTGGCTAGAAGTCCCCTTATTCCTTTGCTTTCTAGTACTTCTGTAGTATCCCTTTTTTCCACTTAATTAGTTTGTGTATCCCATATATGTGAATGCAGCAAAGCACTGCAACTGACAAACTGCAGTGTTTCACAAACTCATCTGTAATGCATCTGCTTGGATTCTGAATGTGTTTCACATATTATCAAAGAAACAAGCCCAGAGAACAAAGGAAAGAAAGCCATACCTCCAGGTATTAGACGCACAGGGAGAACTCACAGCCAGAAAGGTGAGTGGCAGCTGAGCCTGGGAGGCATACAGGAGTGTAGAGCAGAGTACAAGAAACGAGTACCCTGGATAAAGCTCAAGGTTAAGCAGCGCCTGCACCAATCTATACCACCGCCAGCACTTGATGAGGATTCATATTTTCCTTCTCTTTACCCTCATTAGATATTGTCATATTTTCTCAATATTTTAAGTCTGGTCCATATAAATTGGTATCTCATAGTTTACTTTGAATTTCTTTGATAAAATATTTCGAACCTCTCGGTATTCGTATTAACCATCCAGGTTTCCTGTTCTATGAATTTCCTATTAATGACCCTAACTCTATTGGGTTTCCTGTGTTTCTCATGTTGATTTCCAGGTTTTCCTGGCACATTCACCATGTAAATTTCATGTTGTTTTATATAGATACCTTCTCACAGTCTGGCTCCCATCTACCTTTGAATAGAAAGCCTTCATTTTAAAGGAATCACATAGTTCCATCTTTCCACTTTTGGGCCTCATTTAAGAATTCCTTCCTAACTTCAGATTCACAATGATATTCTTCTACATTTTTCCCTTTAAATTTCATTTTACCTTTAACATTTACATTTTCAGTGTATTCAGACTTTGGCTTTCTTATTAGATAAGGAAGCTAATCCAAATTAATTGTTTTCCATTATGGTGAGTCCATTTTTCCAGCACCATTTACTAAATAATCTACCTTTCTCCCTACATACATATGGCCGAGCTACCATATATACCTGGTTCTATTTTAGAGGTCTCTATCCATTCCAGAGGTCGGTCTGTTCTGGCAAGCATATCACACTATTTTAATTACCATGACTCTGTGTCAGATTTCTGGTAGATCAGTTATTCCAGTTTGCTCTCATTTCAAAATATATTTAAGTATTTTTACACTTTTTCTTTCTCAAATAAGGTTTAGAATCAGTTTTAAGTTTAGAATCAACTCTCTCCTCCTGTGATTTTTATTAGAAATGAGATTAATCGATATATTAATTTGGGGGCAATTTAGTTATTAACAGAAATAATAATTAAATAATTCTATCCATTAAGATAATATATCTCTTCAATTATTCAGGCATTATTTCATATGATTTGACAGTTTTACACTTTTCTTCACGAAGTCTGCAAATCTTCATTTGGTTAATTACTGAATAATTTATAGCATTTATTTCTATTATGAATGGTATAGCATATATTCTATTTTATTTTCCAGCTTGTTATTGCTATTGTAGAGAAATTTGCTAGTATATTTAAGTTAATATTCTCTTCAACAGAATTTTCAGAAATGCAGATTATAACAATTGATATTTAAAAGTATTTAAAAGATAAATTTGAAGAAATCATTCAGGATGAAACATATATATATAAAGTTAAAAATAGTAGAAAAATAAATTGAGATACTTGGAAAATAGGTTGGGGATCACTGACCTGTGGTAAGAGAAGTCCCAGAAGGGGAGAGTATAGATATGGAGGAGAGGCTGTATCCAAACCTGGCCCAGGAAAGAACAAGGCTCTTCTGGAAGGCTGTAGGGAAGCCCCAGAAGGAAGTAAGGGCATGGGCATTGGGTTTGCAATTAGAAACACTGCATCTAAAAATCAGTTTGAAAACAGTTAAAATAAGACAATATAATAAAATAAGTCATAATAATTTTTAAAAAACATAGTTCAACAGGTTTAGTTTTTCTAGGAATTTTCAGAGCCTTAAAGATGTGAGCATATGTTGTGCACCCCCAAGAAAATGGTTTCCCAAACGTATTTAACTTTAGAACCCATTTCCCACCAAATATTTCACAGGTTTAGTGTTCCATGAAACACATTTTGGGAAACTCTTTAAAATATTTTATCCCCAAATGGGTAAGTTGAGTCTAGCAGAGAGATTTACCTGTGAAAATGGCAGAAAGTCGGAAGTTCTTTGCTGACATTTCAGAAGGGAGTATAACATTCTGGTAAGAGCAAAATCCTGAAGCCGGACTGTCTGGGGGAAAGCCAGGCCCACCACTCACTAGCTGGGTAACCCTGGAAAAATGGATTAACCCGCAGTTTCCCCACCTGTAAAGTAAGAATACTAATTGTGTCTATCCCACATGCTTTTAATGAAGCTTAAATGAGTTGGTATGTGCAAAAATTTTAGGAGAATGGTAACACTTGGCATGTGTTATGATTGTTAGATTTTTACATGCAATACTTTAGTAGTTAGAATGACAATTCCTGAACTATGAGAAGGGAATGTAGTTACCCTTGAATGTAAGGGAGTTTTCTACAATGGGATTTTATCATAGCAAGTCAGAAAGATTCCTCCAGAGCAATGGTCCAAGAGAGGGCAAGGCAGGCACTACCATGTCTTCTGCAACCTAGTTTTGGAAATGATACACCATCACTTTTTTTTTGGTTGGAAGCATGCCGTTAAGCCCAAACTACTGTCCAGGGAAGGGATAGTAATCTCCAACTTTGAAGGAAAGATCATCAAAGAATTTGTGGGCATATTTTAAGAGTACCACTCTCCTCATTTTGTCTTCATATAAATGCAGAGATGAATTACAAAGTTACATATAGAAAGATAATTTAAAGAATATTTAAACCATTCAGTGTTTGACTACAGGAAAGCAAAGTTCCTATTAATTCATATTGGTTAACAGTCAAATATACATACACACATTTACTATGTCAAAGTTGCTATGACACTTTGAATATTTGATTTTTAATGTTTCTGAACACAAAAACCTTGCAGTATACCAGATAGACTTAGGTTATGTTACCACGTATTTATATGAACAAATGCATCCCAGAATGGGTTCCAATATTATTGCAACGGCATCCAGACATATTGGACACTTAAACCATCTCTGTTGTGGTAATAAAAGCTTTGCAAATATGGGATAGGTGTAAGTTATCATGCCAAAATTGAATTTTATTGTAGATAAATGAACTTTCATTAAATCTGATTTCTAAGAAAGCCAATTGAGACTCCCTTAGATTTGCTATAATCCTGAAGTTCTAAATATACAGCAGTGTCTAGATAAATGATTTTTGCACCTAACCTTTGTTACATGAAAACAGTAGCAATGATAAAAAGAAAATGTAAGATACATAAAAATATATTACTTTGTAAATAAAGGAAAATTAGGGAAGATTGTTTTATTTTATAAACACTGTTTATTCAGTATTTGGAATACAAAATTCTATGTAACAACCCATTTTCCCCTAATTTGCTGCCAGATTTCTCAAATGATTTCTCTATTGCCTCTGTTTCTTGTCCATCTGTCTCTTTCTGTCCATTTTCATGACTGAACTGAATCTTTCTCCACAGTCATCAATGACATATCGTTTTCCCACAAACCAGTGACCTTTCATTATCCTTATTTCTTGACTTCTCTTCTATATTTGACACTGTTGACTTCTCCCAACATTATAAAATTCTGTCCCACTTAATTTTCTGCAACTCTATGGTACTTTTGCTCTTAACTGGCTCTCTATGCATGTATTCTTTATTTCTGTGATTATCATACTGAACATTCAGGTCTCAAGGGATATCATCCAAAAGCCACTTTATTATTATGTTTTCCTTCTATCATTTCCCCTTATGATTCACCTGTGGGACTTGTTCTTTATTCTTGGATGAAATTCAGGCCACTTCCTATGACTTTTCACCACCTTCCACTTTAAAGTGTTCTTCAGTCAGTATAACTAAAATTCTGTATCAAATATAGCAATAAACATTTTTAACTTTGTTCAAACTTTGGCTCATTTCCTTACTCCCTTGGATGGACTGATACCCTGCAGTGGGGGAGGATGTATGTGGTTGCATTTTCTCTGTGACTGTTTTTTGCTTTTAGCTATGATTTTGATCTGCCAGCATTGGAGTTGCTGATAAGGGGTAGAAAGTAGAGAGTCACAGGAAATTCTTACTAACAGGTCTTCATTGTTAACACTGTTTTCATTCTGTCTGTCCTCAGTCAATTTAATAAGATTATCAGAGATCTTTTGGAATTTCTCACCTTCAGCTTCCTGATATAAGTCAATGTATCACCATTCCCCCTAATTACTTACTTCTTCAGTCCTGAGACATTCTCTCTGACCCATCTAATTTCTCCTTAGCAGAATAAGCTTTCTGAAACAATGGATTCTAACTGCATTAGTTATTAACTTTGTATATTGACTTTTATGATTTGTGACTATCATGAATTAATTTAAAATTTTGAAATACATTTTAAAT
Organism: Cabassous unicinctus; assembly: GCA_029593785.1. NCBI lineage: Eukaryota > Metazoa > Chordata > Mammalia > Cingulata > Chlamyphoridae > Cabassous > Cabassous unicinctus. The sequence goes on along the minus strand of JAQZBX010018813.1, from coordinate 29,023 downwards.
TGAAGGCAGAATATGTTTTATTTTTTCTTATACCCACAGATTTTAGAATGAATTTGAGCAAATAATTGTTCAATTCATTCTCCAATTTCCATAAATAAACCTTTTAGGCAATTTACGTAGAGGTTAGAAGAATATGGATGGTTCACACAATAAAGTCTTTAATATTTAATCACATCTTAGACTACATTATTTCAGCTTTTTTCACAGTATCCTTTGAAAGAAAACTAGCAATCAATCATTTCTTGTATATTTGCTAGTCTTGGAAAAATGAAGCTAACCACAAATGTTATATGAAGTGATGGAAAAATACAAATATTTCTCTCTATTAACAATAGCAATTGATCTCTCTAAATAAAAAAGATACATTTTCACAGAGAGCAATGTAAAGCAATACATATACTTTCATACTTATAAGAACCATTAAAGAAAAACAGAGTACCTCTGAATATTTTTATTGAATGTGTAAATGTGTTTATGTATAATGCATGTGTAGAAGGTTGAAAACTCAAACAAGAATTCTTCTTCAGAAATTATTATATTTGTATGTTCTTTACTTTGCGTGTACTCCCTGACCTAAAAATCATTACCAAAGAAGCCTTTAATATAACCTCTTTTTAATCATTTGGCATTTTGACCCACACATTAAAATAAACAAAATATATAAGTCAATTCCTATTTAACTTAAGCATAATTTAAAATAATGTACACATGGATGTTCCCTTTTTTACACATGCATAAATATGAAATTATGGTTCTAAGTAAATGTTTTTGCCTAGTAAAACAAAAATGCTTATAAAAGAATATATGTGCTCATGGGAGCACACACATCTCAAAAAGCAAGATCCTTTGTGATAGATGCTAATAGGAATGGTGCTTTGCACTAAATCCATTATGGTGCCCATCTAGAGATCTGACAGAACACTCTAGCATAGGTATCTAAGGAAATGTCTCTAATTCATTTATATGTGAATGTGCTTTATAAAATTTTCTTTTTGCAGATTATTAAATGATCTTATATTGTGTTATAATAGTTTCAGTGCATCAAATTGTGAGTGATAACACCGTCATTAACCACCGTCTGTTGTTTAAGTACAGATGCAAGGCTACTTTTCTGTACCCCTACTACAATAGATAGCCAGGGTTCCAACCTTTCCACAGGTTGCAGGTGTCTTGAGTCTTTGGGAAGGAGAATGCTCACATGGAAAAGTAAAAAGGATACTGAACTAGGTCATGAAGGTTGTCACACCTCGTGCACAGTCAGTAGGTGTGGTGCTATGCTGAGGAAAGGACTATTTCTCCAGGTCATAGTTGAGTGACTGGAGATTCTTAATCCAATGAAAGTTAATGATTAGGTGGAAAAAGTCTAAAATTCCTCAATGACTCTCACTTTGGTTCTTTTCTAAATCTGACTTTCAGGACAGAGAATTGTCCCCTTTCTTGGACAAATTCCTAAGACTTTGGGGTACTCTTTGTTAGTGCTTCCACACTTAATCACTTGGTACTTGTCCTCCATCCTTTCCTGTAATCTGGGGAAACTCCCTCCCACATATCAACCCATTCCTCAGTGGCACTGCCTGTCTCCTTAAATCTCATCCACATCATATGTTCTTTTTTTTTGGGGGGGGGGGGGCATTTGAAATAAAATTTATTGAAGCATATCATTCATACATGAATATGAACATACATAAACAATAAATCAATAAATGTATAATAAAAGTTGTGAACTTACAAAACAAACATGCATAACATCATGTTTCTATATACATCATATATAAATTATATGTATATACATATATATACATTATAAGCACATCATATGTTCTTATAAGAGTCCTTTATGGGAATTGAAATCCAAATAACAATAACAAAACCTGGCACATGTACACGCATGTGCACATATACACATACACACAGGAATATACAGCATCTTTGAATTCCTTGTTCCTTGTGCAGCAGAGAAAAATAAGCATTAAAATATAGTTTCAATCAAAATTAGTTTTCACAGTTCTATTAGCTACACTACAGGGAATCCTATTCCAAAAGCATCTCATAAAAATTCAGATGAGATTTTGGGAAGATGATGTTGGATTAGGCAGACAAGGCTCAGCTCTCTCACAAAAACAACAGAGAAAGATCCAAAAGCTGCCCAAGGGACCTGCTTTTGGTGGTCAACAGACCAGGAAAGTGCTTCACAACTCCCAGGAGGGTTAGGGACAGAGAGACAAAGAATCTGAAACAACAAACTAATTGAAAGAAACAATGACTTAAATAAAGGATATTAAGAAGACGTCAGGTGAGCATAAAGAACAATTTGAAAGTCTGCAAAGAAAATTTTACAGACCTTATGGGAATGAAAGATATGATGGGTGAGATTAAAATTATATTAGAGGCACATAGGAGCAGATTTGAATTGCTTGAAGACAATTAGTGATTTTGAAGACAGAACATCTGAGCTAGAAAAGATAGAACAAAAAGAAGAGAATGGAAAAATGGAACAGTCTCAGGGAATTGAATAACAATGTGAAATGCAAAAACATACACATTATCAGTGTCCTAGAAGGAGAAGAAAATGGAAAAGAGGCAGAAAGAATATTTGAGGAAATAATGACTGAAAACTTCCCTACCTTTATGAAGCACATAATTATCAATATCGAAGGACAATGCACTACAAATAGAATAAATCCAAATAGACCTACCCCAAGACAAATATCAGAGATAAAGAGAATATTCTGAAAGCAGCAAGAAAAAAGCAAAGCATCACATACAAGGGAACATTGATGAGAGTAAGTGTCGAACTTTCATCAGAAAGCATGGAGAAGAGAAAGTGGCATGATGTATTTAAGGTACTGAAATAAAAATACTGCCAGCCAAGAATTCTGTATCCCGCAAAGCTACTCTTCAAAAATAAAGGGGACCATAGTTCACATGTTATGGGAGGTGGGGAACATGGGAATCCCTGTAATTTTTGTGTAACATTTATGTAATCTAAGCATCTTTTAAAATAAAAAAAAAGGGGATTTCAAACTCTTCATAGACAAAACTGATAGAATATATTACCGAAAGACCAGAATTACAAGAGATACAAGATGGAGTGCTGCAGAATGAAAGGAAAAAACAAGGGTGAGAGACTTGGAGAAGCGTATAGAAATGAATATTATTAGAAATTGTAAATTAAAGGGTGAAAAGATAGACAATAATACGATATAACAACAGAAAGCCAAAGTCAAAATGGATGAAATAAGTAAGGTAATGCCTTTACAGTAATAACATTGAATGTTAATGTCTTGAACTCCCCAATCAAAAGACAAAGACACATAGAATAGATTAAAAAAAAAAATGAGTCATCTATCTGTTGTCCACAAGAGAATCACCTCAGACACAAGGACACAACCAGGTTAAAAGTGAAAGGTTGAAAAAAGATATTCCATGCAAATAGTAACCAAAAAAGAGCTAGAGTAGCGATACTAATATAGGACAAAATGGATTTTAAATGCAAAACTATTATAAGGGATAAAGAGGCAATAAAAGGGCAATTTGGCAAGAAGAAATAACTATACTAAATATTTATGCACCTAACCAAATGCCCCAAGATACATGAGGCACACACTGGCAAAGCTGAAGGGAGAAATAGATTTCTCTACAATAATAGTTCAATACTCCACTCTCAATATTGGATAGAACATCTGGACAGAGGCTAAACAGAGAACTTAAATAATATGATAAATGAACCAGACCTAACATATCTATAGAGCAGTGCACCCTGAAAACAGCAGGATATACATTCTTTTCAAGTGCCCATGGATCCTTCTCCAAGATAGGCTATATGATGGGTCGCAAGACAAGTCTCAATAAATTTAAAAGTTTGAAATTATACAAAACACTTTCTCTGATCATAACAGAATGAAGCTAGAAATCAATAATGGAAGGAAAAATGGAAAATTCATAAATATATGGAGATTAAACAACACATTCTTAAGTAGTGGGTCAAAGAAGAAATTGCAAGAGTTTTCAGCAAATATCTTGAGATGAATGAAAATGAGAACATAACATCAAAACCTAGGGGACACTGCAAAGGCAGTGCTGAGAGGGAAATTTATTGCTTTCAATGCTTACATTAAAAAAGAAAAAGAGCTAAAATTGAAGTTCTAACTGCACACTTGGAGGAACGAAAAATAAAAGCAAACTAGTCCCAAACATAGCCAAAGAAAAGAAATAGTAAACATCAGAGCAGAAATAATGAAATCAAGAACAAAAAACAATAGAATCAACAAAATCAAAAGTTAGTTCTTTGAAAATATCAAAATTGACAAACCCTTAGCTAGACTGACAAAAAAAAAAAGACACAAATTTATAAAATCAGAAATGAGAGGGAGGACATTACAACCGACCCTGCAGAAATAAGAGAGATCATAACAGTATACTATGAAAAACTGTATGTCAAAAAACTAGAAAATGTAGATGAGATGGACAAATTCCCAGAAACATGCAAACCACCTACACTGATTGGTTTGTTGAGGTCTTCTATTTCTTCTACAATCACAAGTGAAGAGATTGAAACAGGCATCAAAAACCTCCCAAAGATGAAAAGCCCAGGACCAGATGACTTCACAGGTGAATTCTACCAGTCATTCAAAGATTACCTAATACCAGACTGTCTTCAAGCTTTTCCAAAATATTGAATAGGAGAAAAATGCTACCAAACTCATTCTATGACGCCAACAGCACCCTAATACCAAAACAAGATATACTATGAGAAAAGAAAATTAGACCAATATCTCTGATAAATATAGATGCAAAAATACTCAACACAATACTTGCAAACAGAATCCAAAAGCACATTGAAAAAGTTATACACCAAGATCAACTGAGTTTTATCCCAGTTATGCAAGGGTGGTTCAACACAAGAAAATCGATTAGTGTAATACACCACATTGATAAATTGAAGAAGAAAAATCACATGACTCTGTTGATTAATGCAGAAAAGGCTTTTGACAAAATATAGCACCCTTTCATGATTAAAAACACTCTAAGGAAGAGAAGGAAGCTTTCTCAATATGGTAAAGTGCATATTTGAAAAACCTATAGCTAACATTGTACTCAATGGTGAAAGATTGAAAGCTTTCCCGCTGAGATCAGGAACAAGACAAGGATGCCCGCTGTCATCATCATTATTCAATATTGTGCTAAACGTTCTCACTAGAGCAATTAGGCCAGACAAAGACACAAAAGGCACCCAAATAGGAAAGGAAGAAGTAAATCTCACTATTTGCTGATGAAATAATCCTATATCTAGAAAATTCTGAAAAATCCTCAAACAAAAATATTTGCAAAGTGGTGGGATATGAAGAATCAATACTATTTCTATGCACTACTGATGTGCATTCTGAGGAGGAAATCAGAAAAAAAAATCCACTTATAATAGTGACTAAACGAGTCAAATATTTAGGCATAAACTTATCCAAGGACATAAAGGACCTGTATTCAGAAAACTAAAAACCACTGAAAAAAAAAAAAACTGAAAAAGAATAAATGGAAGGCCATTCCATGTTCATGGATTAGAAGACTAAATATTGAGATGTCTTTTCTACCCATACTGATTCAATGCAATCCCAATAAAAATCACAGCAGCCTTTTTTTGCAGAAATCAAAAAGCCAATAATCAAATTTATTTGGAAGGGTAAGGAGCCCTGAAAAGCCAAAAACGTCTTTAAAAAGAATGAAGTTGGAGGACTCTCACTTCCTAACTTTAAAACATATTACTTAGGTACAGTGGTAAAAACAGCATGGTATTGGAATAAGAATACACAGATTGACCAATGGAACCAAATCGAGAACTCAGAAATTGAACCTCACATCTAGAGTTAAGTGATTTTTGACAAGGCTATTAAGCCTACCCAGATGGGCCAGAACAGTCTATTAGAAAAATGGTGCTGGGAAAACTAGATAGCCATATCCAAAAGAAAGAAAGAAGACCCCCTCTCTCATACCTTATACAAAAATTAACTCAAAATGGATCAAGGACCTAAATATAAAAACAACCATAAAACTCCTAGAAGAAAATGTAGGAAAACATCTTCAAGATCTTGTGGTAGGCAGTCATTTCTTAAACCTTACACTCAAAGCATGAGCAACAAAAGAAAAAAAATAGATAAATGGGACCTCATCAAAATTTACCACTTTTGCTCCTCAAAGGACTTTGTCAAAAAGGTGAAAAGGCAGCTGAATTATTAATGCAGATTTCACCTGAATTTTTTGAGTTATTTTTTTAGTTATTTAAAACAAATTTTATTGATACATATTAATAAAACATACAGTTTATCCAAAAGTGTATCATCAATGGTATTTGGTATAATCACATAGTTGTGCATTCATTACTTCAATCATTAATTCTTTAACTGTTTGTTCTCATAACTATTGATAATACATTGATATTTGCAATCCTTCAAGTAAGTGTATTGTGTATCTTCACTTATGTGTTTTTGGGGAAAAGTCTATGTCGGTAACACAGAATTGATACTTCCTTACAGCAGTAGGGAAGGGGGCATCACCTTTCCTGAGTTGTTGTTAGAAGATTGCTCCATGACGAAGTCTTCGGTCAAATGAAAATTATTATCAAATGATTTTCCCTTGAACACTACCCACCACCACCCCCATACAGACCAGGATTTTGCTCTTCATTCACTTTTCATAATTTATATGGACATATGAACATACATGGATAAAGAAACACAAATACACTATATTCCGTGGGTTCTTTGACAATATTATAATCTATGCCTCACCCATGTGCACACACACACAAATACACAACATGGAAATGGAGCAGAATATAAACTATGCAAGTGATCCTAAATGTGCTTAAGCAATTTGTGTAACTGAAAGGTGTATTTCAAATCAATGGGGAAAAATGGTTCTTCAATCATTTTACAAAAATTGTTATAACAATGATTAGACAGTTCTGAGAACAAATATTTTCAAGTTCTTATTGAATAGTGTACAAAAACTAAATTTGAAGTAGATTGAAATATTTTAGACATAAGAAAATAAAAACAAAAATACTAAAGAAAGATTTAGCTAAATATTTTATAAAATTAATTTAATGGTGTATTAGCTTTTTACTGTTATTTCTGCCATAACAAGTTGCCACCAGTTTGGTTGTTTAAAACAGCACCCTTTTATTATATCATAGTTGTGTGGGTCAGAAGTCTAGATACAGCATGGTTTAACTTAGTCCTCTGCTTATATTTACACGAAGCTGAAATGAAGGTGTCAGAGGGGTTTTCTTCTTTCTGGAGGCTCTGGCATTGAAAGTGCTTCTGAACTCATTCAGGTTGTTGGTTGAATCCAGTTCCTTGCCGTTGTAGGTGGTAGGGCCCCGTTTCCTTGTCTGGTAGCCAAGGTGTGTCTTTACTCTGGAGGCTGCCTGCGTTACTTCTCAAGACACCCTCCAGCAACTGGGGGTTGATTCCCTCTTGGGTTTTGAATTCTCTGACTTTTTTTTCTGCTGCATTGTCTAACCCCCAGAGAGAAGTTCTCTGCTTTTGATAGGATTATATTGGGTCTACCCAGATCATCCAGGATAATCTCCTTTTATTTCAAGGTTTATAACCTTAATCACATCTGCAAAGTCCCTTTTGTCATGTAAGGTAACATTCACAGGTTCCAGGATATGGATGTGGACATCTTTGGGGGTGGAGGGGCATTCTGTTTAACACAGAAGCATGCTAACTAAGATACGAAATCAGAGACCATTATATATTTTATTACATGAAACCTTAGCTCTTCTATATGTCCAAAATATTATAACCAAAACTCAAAGCAAATGACAATCTAAGAAACCCTTTTTCTGTAATCTATAAAGAACCTTTATGAAGTAAGCAGACAAAGATAAATTATAGGTCAAATGGAAGAGGGGAGATAATTTTGATTATTTATTCAAGAAAGTAATATGTAAAATATTCAGATTTTGGCTAAGATTTCTTCCTATGGTTTAAACTAATATGTTTAATACGTGTTTTTCATTTTACAATAAAAGACAAATTGTATTTTCTTAAGGTCATATAAAATAATGTGCATGTGAAATCATAGCTATTTTTAAATGACAATTTATTTTTCTCATTATAAAGTAATTCATGTTCAGTATAGAAGATATGTACTATAGAAGGATAATAAAAATAATAATACAGATAATTCTTGTATAAGGAACTAATATTTTTCTAATGTTCACACTTAAATTTGGAATCATACTGCAAGTCCTGTTTGCAACCTCCTTTTTCAAGGTTGAACATTATGCCACAGGTAGAGTGCTTGAGAAATATTTTACAATTATTTGCTGTGCACGTACTAGGTGATAGCCTGTGTTCTAAGCATCTATTAATGAAGGGAACAAAAATTCCTGCCCTTTGGAGCTTAATACAGAAAAATTCTTGTGATATGTTGTTCTATGGAAGAAAATCAATTACAGACCAATATTTGCCATGTGATTCTAATTTTTAAACGTATTTTTTTTAATGGAAATATTGTAAACACCCTACGGTAAGTGATTATGTAGCCGACTGGATTTTTTTAAACAGTTTTATTCACACACCATACAATCCATCCAAAATGTATAGCCAGTGGCTCTCTGTACAATCAGAATTATGCATTCATCACCACAATCAGTTATTTATATTTGGATTTTATATTATAATCCTATATGAAACTTTTAAGAATTGATTTACTCCTACATTTTTCAGTCTCTTTCCTTTGGGAAAGAGGAATTACAGAGTCAAAATGTATGTACAGTTTTTTGGCCTTTTTTTTAGTAGGTGCCGGTACATGTGAAACAGGCCTCAATCACTGAGCTACACCTGCTCAGCGAGTTTTAAGGCTTTTGATAGGAATTGCCGAAATTACCTACAGAAAGATTCTACTAGTTTCTACTCTGACCAGCCCTGTGGCTTGTGCCAGTTTCCCTTGCTTTTAGTCATGCCCTCCTACATCCACTAATAATGAGGATCACTGCTATCTGTTTCCCTTATGTTGTTTTCAAAATGTAACATCTCTGAAATCAGGATGCATCCCGGATGTAATGACAACTTCGTTTTTTCTTTTTTTTCTTTTGTAGAGCCTTACAAAATAATGGTTTGTCTTATAATTCATGGCATTTTATACTAAAGTATGTCCAGTAATACGTAAGTCCTAGTCCTGTATTTGTGAATACTAATCACAATTATTCTGAAAGCCTTCTATGGCTGTTAAACATTTGATATAGCACAGGAAAACTATGTGATGAATGCTGTCATGGATTGCTGATTAACTTCCTAAGTAAAAGCCTATTTTCCAGGGCCTACTGAGGGATCAGAAACACAGACAACCTGCCTTAATTGCTACAAATCAGTATTACTTGTACCATATTTAAAAGAGATACTTAAGGAGCACATGTTACTAGAGTTAAATTAGCAAAAAGCCTTTTAAATAGGAAGCATATTTTATAAAATAAATGAAAAAATATGATTATCGATGCACCAAAAAACTCTACTTTTTCTATGGAGAAAATGTACAAAATCTTTAAGAGGTTCTTACAGAGTTTTTTTTCGGACATATACTATAGTGTCTATGTTTTACTATGAAATATTTTAAAAATGAATTACATACCAAATAAAACTATTTTTATATAATTTTTGCTATTTGTAATTGGTCACAATTGCTACATAATTTTCAATATATTGAACATTTAAAAGCAAATATTTCTCTAGTCAATTACCGGGGCATAAGTAATATTACGTGTCATGGACTGCTACAAATAGCCAATAAAGTATATAAAATAATCAAATTAATTAGCAATTAAATACATAAAATTAAGACAGAATAATTTTTTGTCACAAACTTGAAAAATATCTTTTAGAATGTAATATTAAAAAGTTCTAATAATGGATTTATGCTTTATTATGTATCAATAAAACTGATTTGTTAAAAAAAGGTTCTAATATTAAAAAATCTTCTAAACTTCAGTTTCTTAAAATGTAGGTACAAATTATTCTTACCTGATTGCAAGGATTACCTGATGAATGCAAAATGTGTAGAAAAATGCTAGCTGGTAATAAGTATTGAATAAAAATCAATCATGATGATACTGACCAAAATTTTCAGAAAATAACTTGATGCAGCTCCTCTAATATTTCTCTTTTCACTTTTACTTCTTTAATTAATGGTTAGATGATTGGTAGTAGAAGTATTAAAATTGCTGATCTTCATAAACTTTAATGTAGACAAATATTAGCCTCAGAGTCATTCTTAATTCATATGTGCAACTTCAAGGACTGTCTTCCTTTGCCTTCTATCTTGAACTAATGTGATACATTCGATCAGGGTCTGGATGATGAAAGAATTAGTGTAGTACATATAGAAGATGCCAGCTGAAGTGTAAAATTTGGGTTTGACTATAAGGTGGTTGTTGGGGATTAGATTACATTCCCTGGTCCTCTGTGCATGAACCCATTTGTAATAGGTTCATTGTAGATGTTATTAGTTAGGATGTGTCCAAACTGAATAAGGGTGAGCCTTCATCCAATATGGCTGATGTCCTTAAAAGCAAAGTGAATTGAACAAGGATGAAGCCACAGGGAGTAGCCAGAAGCTAGAAGTCAATGGGATACCACTGTGTGTACTGCCCTGAGACAGAAAGCCAAGGAACCCAAAGAATGCTGGCCAATCAGAAGACATCAACCCATGGAGGAAGCAAGTCTTATAGCCTCTAAAACTGTGAGCCAATAAAATTGTGGTTTTAAGTCAAGCCATTGTATGGTACTTGTTTTTGTGATAGGAAAATAAAACAGTGGCTTATGAGTTCTATTACACGGTTGATTAGGTTGAATTGACTGCTCTGCATGGCAAATGTTCTCTGTTATCCGCATCAGCTCTTTGAGTGACCCTCCTAAACCTGTATACTGTCAAAATGGAAAATGTAACCTAATAGAGACAAACTTTTCCGTGAATAAAAGGACTGAATGAACTGGGCTCAATAGAGTCATTTGTGAAGACACTTTCTTTTTTCCTTCACTTTTCTCTTTAGTTCTACTCTTTGGCCTAGTCCTTTCAATGCCTTTGGATGAAATCTTTGAAGGTTCAGGAGCTTTGATGCGTCTATTAAGTCACAAGTTGTGTCTTGCTTCTTTAAGTAAAATGTAGTCTCGTCTAATGTAAAAATAAGAACACTTACTTTAATTTATTTAGAGCTTTATCTTCCATACTTGCCTGAAAATTTTCAGTGAAGAGAAAATTTTATTTTCTTCCCTCCTCTTCTACTCTTCCACCCCCAGTCATGAGTGAGGAGTTCTGACAGAGTCAGGCTCAGGAAGGAGGGGATTACAGGAAAAGGGCTTGCATTAAAGAAATGATTTTCCGTCATGCAGACTTACCCTCCAGACTTATGAGACTTCCCATTAGATTTTTCCATACATTTGATAATCTTGTCTTAACCTTTCAGTCACTGTTTAAACCCATCTTTGGCTCAGGATATCACTTTCCATAATGATTTTGAATTAAGTCAAGAATGAAGTCATTGATTTAATCTAGTCTATATAGGCCAACTCTGTGTAGTATCTAGTTGTGCTTCATTATTCTGTTCTTTGAATAGAAGGAAAGGCATGATGAAATGGTGACTGACAAATTTAATGTCTTCCTCTCCATTCCTATATACACTGAGATCTGAGGAAAATTAATATATTTTAATGATATTTACTTTAGAAATTGATCTGTTCACAATAAGATACCACAATTTTATTTCATATGAAGAAAACTAGTAGCAGTTTCCACCAACCAATATTTTTAAGTCAAATAACAAATACATAATCAATTTAATCCTTCTTATTGGTGGAAGTACCAGTGCTATTGCTAAGTTATTCTTAATGAGCCCATAAATTTTATATTTATTTTCTTTGATTTAAAAATGGAACTTTGCAACATTGCTTTTAGAGTGTCCAAACCTATCCCTCACTTTTATATAAGACCTATGTAAAAGTTAAAAAAAGAGAAAATTTAAGTACATGAAAGAAACACTTAAAATTTGCAGTATTTTCATATATTCTCTTAGAGACAGAAGAGTCTGCACATGAATAAGAAATAGTCCAAACATGAAATAGGTGGAAATATTTAGGGTAACAGTAGATTGGCTTATTATTGTCCAGTCAGGACTTTTTCAAAGGTGGTCCACTATAGTTTGTATTAAATGAAATCCATAGTAAGTATAATGGAGAAGCTTAAGCCTTGCCAGATTTAAGAGAGGAAAATAGCCAACTTGTTAAATTTGAATTTCAGATAAATAATTTTTAGTATAAATATGTCCAAATATTGAATCTTGTATTTTACCAAACAATATTACTATAAATGCTATGCATATTCCCCTGAGAGCAGTGTTTTAGTTTTCCCACAGTCAGACAACGACTGTTTGCAAACAAACAAATAAACAAAAAACAAAAAAGGACCAATGAACAATTCTTTCATTGTCATGGAATCAGAATATGAAGGAAATTTGCAATCCCATAATTCACCTTTTTTTGTTGTTGTTGTATACTACGTGGTTGATACTTAATAAGTATTCACTAAATATTGGCCTGAAATTGCCTTCAGAGAAAACTGAGCTAACTTAGAGAAGACATACAGTAGATTTTGTGTTCTGTTTGCTTAATTTTTCTTCTTCAGCACATTTTCTTCTTCAGTTGACATTCTCCAGGATAACAGCTTCCTGTTATTCTTTCCCATAAATATAATTTTCTACACATTTTAGCAGTTGAGATTTGTAGGCAAAGAAATTGGGAATATAGAGTGTCCACATTATGGGCAAAACCAGTTGTTCAAAGTCTCTGAAAAATGTTCTGCATTTAACTATTTTGCAGCCAGGTAATATTTAACTGGACTTGTGTATCTATCACTTCAACTGCTCATTTGAAGTTTCAGAACAAATTGATCTTCATAAAACATATTTGATACATCTGTACGTACTGTCAATGACTACATATTTCCTTTTGAAACAAAGAAAGCTGAGATGATGATATTTTCATTCTTTACTCCCAGGAGAAAGGCTATGGTCAATTTTGATACTCTTTTTTTACCTTGACAGGATATTTCAAATCTGCAAAACTACCAAGTGGCTAAGTCAACTAGATTGTATGTTGAAGATTTCACATTTCTAAATCTTATTTGTGATCCTTTCTCTAAGCTTTTATTACAGCTTCTGCCAAGACCTTTAGCCTTGTTTAATCTAGGGTATTTTTTATCTTAAAACATGGCCTGGGAATGCTTCTTTTTAACCAGATTTCATTATTAGAAAAGGAAATAGTTTATATTGTCATGTTCCTATTTTACTATCCAAATCTATACTTGTCTTTTTTATTTTATTCTGTTTGTGTAAGTCTTTACTTATTTTCAAAACAGAATCTCTATTGTGATTGAGCTCTGAGAGGTCAAGACTGGGTAAGTGTGATTATGATTAGTAAACACCAACTCAATGGTTCTCAAAGTGGTACCTGAGCAGCAGTATCAACATCTCCTGGGAACTTGTTATGACAATTTTCGGGTCCCACTGCCCACCTAATGTATCAGAAAATTTGGGGGTGGGGCCCAGATATCTGTGTATTACCAATCCCTGCAGCCATTCTGATAAACTCTGAAGTCTGGAAGCACTGTAATAATTCATGTCAATTGGAAGAGAGCAAACTGACATTTGCTTGGGCAACTACCAGGAGTTGGTCACCATAGGAGGTACTTCAATTAAATTCCCTCATTTAAATTCTGATAGCATATAAGATTTGTGCCATTAGCAGGTGCCTCTCTGACTAGACCTATGACCTTGCACTCATTATTTAACCACTCTGTTTCTCAGTTAATTTAGCTTTAAAAGAGGTATAATAGGTATGATAATATCACCTAGAATTGTTAGGAAGATTAAATGGGTAAGCGTATAAAAAACACTAGAGCACATATAATTCCTGTATGTGTTTGCCATCATTAATATTGTGATTATCATTATCATCATTCTTATTGAGGCCTCAATAAGTTAAATAACTTGCCAGATGCCATGGATCTAGGATACTGGAAGCCCAGATTTGATCCCAGGTTTTCCTTCTTGTAAAGGTCTTTGTCTTTCCTCTCTATGTACAATTATACCTGTGCTACATACTTTGTCTCCTGTATACACATATATTTCCTCCTACATTGTTTAACACTGCTCTGATATACTGGCTTCTCTACATAAGCATCATAGGAGACAGATGATACTTTATGCTCTCCCAGATCTGATATAGCACTTAGAAGCAAAATAAGTGTGCAATAGAAACCTGCTAATTGATAAGAAGTACTAAGGCTCTGGCTACCTCTTCCTTCAAATACTGTTGGAATCAATAATCAATGGCATAATAGGGATATTAATAAGAGCAGAGATTATGGGAATCATGTTTTCCAGAAATAGCTTTTCTCCTTCTATTTTTGTTAGGCATGTGTCAAAGAAGCTGATATATATATATATTCACACACACACACCCAAAGAGGAAGAGCCTACATGTTATCTTACTAAATTCCTTTCAAAGAAATGTCCACCCTATATAGCAGAAGTGGTGAAAAATATGCAAAAATATGAAAAAAAATGTGTTTTCCTATGTTTAAAAAAACTGGTATTTGACTACATAAAAGAAAGATGTTTTACCTTATAGAATCATGCGTAATACTATTGTGTCTTGGGACAAATTAAATTATTGGAATGCATATTAATTAATTGACAGCAAGAATAAATAAGAATGTTGAACAAAAGATTTTCATTGTTAAAAATAAATGCTTTTTTAAACAAAACCATTCATAAAAGTATAATTTTCTGTTTACTAATGATTACACAATAATTCCCATTATGTCAATTATATTAGATTTTATTGTATTAACAAATGTTCGTTGAACCTATGTACTTGTCAAATATCATGCTCTTCTTGGGATAATGGAGTGTTAGACAATCTGCTCTCAAAAACTAAATGAAGTATAGAATGTAATTCCTGACTAAGTTTAGCAGTGGTCCTGAGTTTGGAGAGGGGAAAAAAGTGAGAAATGAAAGATTAAATGTACAAATAGACAATGAGCAGACCATACATGACAATAGAACTCTGAACCACAGCCTCTATAGCCACCAGTCCAGGAAGCCAGACCACAACCTCTATAGTAATCTACCCCCCAAAATCAGGAATTGGTCAATATCTGCTAGCTTCCCTAACTTTTGCCCCCACTTCCAACTCAGGACCAATAAAAGGTGGCCAAATATGCTCCCCAAACCAACACATAAGATGCTTCACCTATAGTTATGCAGCCTTCAAGTTCCTCATGCCAACAACCTCAAATCACAGCATATTGGAAGCATTTTCTTTATTTCACCACAAAATTTTCCAACTCTCTTGCCTGCCTTTGAGTCTTTGCCAAATGCAAGTGGTAGTGGTTGACTCCCTTGCTATTGCAAGCTCTGAATGAATAGGCTCTGTTTTTCTCATTTGGGTGGTAGTCATTTATTTCCACAGACATTTCATAGGTAGAATTGTTGGGCTTTGCAATTGATTGAATGAGTGTATTAAGAGCAAGGGAAGAGCCAGTGCTGACAAACTTTTTGGATTTGGGTGATTGACAAGTTAGAAGTACGAGTATTAAAAAGTGAGAATCCAGGGAAAACAGTAGATTTCAGAAGCAAGGAGGGAAACTTTGGTTTGCATACAATCTGGAGGTGGAAATATCTAGCAATAAGTTGGCAATGTAGGATTGAAACAGAGGAGTGCAGTCAGGTCTAGAAATACTAGCACGGAAATATTCCAAATAGAGATGATAATTAAAGTCGTGTGTGAGGGTAATTTCATATTTGGAATTTACAGAAAGACTAGAGGTTTTTAAACTATATTCATGCATTGATTCATATGTTCATTAAAAAATTCCTGAGCATAGCTATATTGCTGGGCATTGTAATAGACATTGAGGATTGATATGCAGTAAGGCTGCCTACATTTAAGGATCCAAGGAAGGGGAGAAATGGAGAGTGAAAGAAATAAGATGAAATATCCAGAATATGGAAAGAAGGGGGAGGAGGAGGAGGAGAAGGAAAAAAAGGAGAAGAGAAAGAGAGCTGTGATAGAATCACGGGGAGAAGAGAATTTCAAGAAGGTTAAAAATAGTTGACAAATATTGTATGCTGCAAAGTGATTCAGGGAAATTATGGCTTTAAAGAGAGCATGGGTTAGACATCTTGGTGGCATTAGAGTATTTGGTAAAGGAGATCAAAAGAGTTTTCAGGGTGAAAAATATTGCAAGGGTATGATGAATATGAGAAGTACAGACCACCCATTTAAGGGGAAAATGAAAGCTAGAAGCTTGAAGAGATGAGGGTCAAGGGCAAAGCTCTCCAGAAGAGGTAACATTTGAAATTATAGGCTGAGAGGGAAAATCAAGAGTAGAATGAGAAGTTGGTTACATTTGAAAGAGAGTAAAGACTGTGTGGTAGCTCAGAACTGGCAAGAGGCAATGAAAACAAAAATACATGGGACATGGGAGGAGAGATAGTCCTTTCTTGAAAATAAAGTAAGAGAAGATAAATGAAGATACAAATATATTTTTGTTGTAGAAAATAGAAAAATTGAAGTTGTTCATGAGGAACTTTCATCCACTTAAAAATGTATAAGCAACTTGTCTTGTAGCAGAAGAGAGGAGCAGCTACAAAATGGGAGGGGATTGGAAATATTTTACTTTAGTGGCTATATATAATGGGAATATAATGAGTAGTTGTGGAAATATAATAGTAATGATAGTGATAATAAATGTGAGCAACACAGAGAGCCAGTAGTAAGGTTACATAGCAATATGTGTGTGTGTGTGTACATTTAGAGAGAGAGAGAATTCCAATGGAAGCAAACGTTTCAGATTAATAGTTTTCCAAAAATTAGAAGCTTGAGAGGATTTTATGAAACATTATCTAATTGAGGTGAGGTTGGTTAGAGTGGAGTGACTGGGGAGGTTGAAGAGGAGAAAGAGATGTGGAGCATTTCATATACATAGTCTAATTTAATGCAAATACCTCATTTCAGAAATCAAGAAATTGGCTTCAAAAGTTTTAAGGACTTTGCCAATTTTAAGATACAGGTTCTGAATCTTGGATCTGGGGTGGAGCTGAGATTCTTCATTTCTAAAGAGCCAAGAACTACCAGGGGGTATCTGCTTTTTAACACAAAACCCAGGTGATTTGTTTATGCATTGGAGTTTGAGAAGCACTGCTGTTTACCTAACTTCTGCATTTGGATTTGGGACTGGCAAGAAAGTATGGCAAAAGGACAAGAGTAGGGGATAGGTTCCAAGGCTTTATTAAAGTAACCAGCAGAGAGACCAAGTAAGAAAGGAGACAAAGGGGCCCAAATATGGCTATATACTGTCAGAATAGGCAGGGGGTAAGAATCTAATCATTCTAGCTACAAGACTGAAGGTCCAAACCTTATCTAAGCACATGAAATAGTTGAAGCGAGACAAAAATGAACGTTGTTATAGTTACCAATTCATTTATATAAGGTTTTACCAACCCTACAAATATTCACACATTCTTACCGATTTTCAAGGGTAACCATGTCCAGTAATTTAAAGATCATTATATTATTCTGGGAATACGATTTTTCATTTCTTCTCCAATGCATAGGTATCCATAACATGATCCCTTTTATGATGAGCCTAAAAATTTTTAAACATTACCAATTAGTGTGGCTAATATGCCATGTTGAGGAAATTATGAAAGCAATCATAAGTGTAGATCACTTATAAAAATCAGTTGGCAATATTGCTTTGTAATGTACACATTTATAGTTTGAGGTTATTATCAATCATATCAAGCATAATAACAGAATATTTTTATAAAAGTTTAATGCTTTGAATAATTTGGGGAGGCATTTTTTCAGAATCATGAATAAAAAAGAATAAAATATATTGGCCATAAAGGACCTATAAATTTTAGATTAAAAGTAATATATCCTTACCCTTAAAATGGATTGTTTGATGTTATTTCTATGCCCCATTGACACCAAAAATAATTCTAATCATGATTTTCATTTTGTGTTTTTAATGAGAGTATTCTTTCTATTGAGAGTTTTTGAGATTTTGTGTGTGTGTGAGCTGAGTGTAAAAAAAATGTATACTCAGTTACAATGATATCAAAAGCACCACTGTAAACAGGTTAAAACACAAATTGGCAGCACTTTTTAAAATAAAATTTAATCATACATTTTGTCTCATAGTAACTTTCAAATAACTTCCAATTATATAATGGTATTCTCACAAAAGTTCTAGTAGGTTAATGATTTGTCTTGGTGTTTAGTTAATTCATGAATAATTTCTTTTCTCAGTATATTTTAGGCTATAGGAGACAGAGATTATCATTTTTTGTTATTTTTTTATTATAATATGTACCAACTGGCTACTACCTACTAAGGAGTTAAATTCAGACTAATTTGAATCCCCAAACTAATGTACTACATAATTTATTTTCTACCACAGTAAAATGAATCCAATTATTTAAGAGAGAAAATTAAACTTAGAGTAAAATAAGGTACCTAGTTTTTTTTTATAACAGCTTTATTGCGATGTAATTAATATATTATAAAATTCAACTTTTTGTACACATTTTAAAAGTGTACAGTTCAGTGTTTTTGAGTTATAGAATTGGAAAACCACTACCACTATCTAAACTTAGAATACTTTCAATATTCCCCAAAGAAATCCTACACCCATTAGCTATCACTCCCATTCCCCCATCCCTTAG
Organism: Cabassous unicinctus; assembly: GCA_029593785.1. NCBI lineage: Eukaryota > Metazoa > Chordata > Mammalia > Cingulata > Chlamyphoridae > Cabassous > Cabassous unicinctus. The sequence goes on along the minus strand of JAQZBX010018813.1, from coordinate 10,230 downwards.
GTCCTGGCCACCACTAATCTACTTTTGGTCTGTATAGAATGTATCTTTTATGGTCAGAAGATAGTTCATCCAAGCCCAAGATGGCACTCTATGTTGCCCAGGATCCAGGCTTCTTCTGTCTTGTTACTCTGCTGGTAGAGCAAGGGTGGGAAGGCAAAGAAGGAGGGTGAAATTCATTGATATATAAAATGCTACTGGAGCTCCAGCATTAATACTCCATGCTAACTAAGAATTAATGTGAGGAAGGCACAAAGATGGACATGCTGCCTGCATTCAGAAACACTCCTTAAAAGTTGCTCACTCCACTTCCTTGTGGAGAACTTAGTAACAGGGCAGCAAGACTAAGAGTCATAATTTATTCCAAGTAGCCATGAACCTAGCTAAAAATCAGGGCTTCCATTACTAAAAACAAGGTAAGATGGATATTGAGGACTAACTAAAATTTTTGCCATAGTGTTAAACTCACTTGAACTAATTTAAATTTGTTAAACTAGAATTTAGAACATTTAAAGGGCAATCCATATAAGAAGTTATAAACTACAATGGTGGAATGTCCTGTAGCTTTTGAGAGTGGTGATAAGCTATATAAATATTACAAAATAATTCTAGTAACCAGGGTATAAAATCTATGAGAGCAGTCCATAGTATTCTTTTCCATCACTTAAGCCTCACATTCTAGTATAGAAGTGGCTGACACATAGTTCTTCAAAAATGCTTGTTGAATAAATGTATTCATTACAGAACTAACATTATATAATAGCACTTTATAGATTACACAGCAGATTTACTTAGATTAACAAATCATGAAATTAGTTAATAATCCCAACACTCTTCATCACTTCCTGTCACTCCAACTTTTCTAGGGTTTAAGATCTGCTTTGAAAGAGATGATCTAGTCATTATATAAGATGATGAGAAAGAAGGTTTGGATATCACCCAAACTAACATGAAATCTAGCCCCAACACAGAGGGTAGTTTTCATCCCAAGGGTCTATCAATTACTTCTTTATTAGAGCATATATGTGTTCATCAGTTATTTAACAGGTGGTTATAATATGTATGGTTTTACTGAAACAGTCTACTTTTTCCCTTAAATTTATTGCCTACATTTATAACAAGAATTGTGTTTCTGAAATGATAAGCCAGGAAGTCAAAGAAGTAAAAGTTCACATTTTTCAAAGCAATATTTGCATTTTTCTAAATGGATAGCAGGCTATCTGGTTTTCCAAGAAAGCATTTCTGAAAACCTATTCCCAGAAAGTGTGCATATATTACATAAAATTTACATTTTTGTAAAACCTTGTGTAGTCTAAAATGTATTGGCAGAAAAGTGTAGAAACTGGCATGTCTGATAAATAATGCATAGTTTCAATTTAGCATTTAATGAAGTATTCACGGTAGAACTGCCTTTACCTAAAATTAATCCAGTATCTTAGAGTTGTAAGACTAGAAGGTTTTTAGTTTTAGTGGGGTTTTTTTTTTTTTTTACTATTCTCATAGATTTATTAAAAATTGAAGGTATAGCTAGACCTCTGCTTTATAAAATTGAAATTTTAAGTTTATTTCTTAATGGACTAAAATGGAAGTCCCTCTTTTTTTCATGGTTCTTTTCCATTAGAAGAATCTGAAGGTTTATGCTGCATCTATTTGCATTTGAAACTCAGCAACTTCATTTACTAGCTCTGTGCCCTTGGGAACATTAGTTAATATCTCTGTTCAATTTTCTTATCTATACGATAGGGATGATCATAATAATGGGTAGGATTGTTATGTAAATTAAATGAGATGAAATTAAAGCACTTGGTAAACTTCCTGACACAGTAGACCTTCTGTAAATATCAACTATCGTTACTACCAAGGACAAAAAAAAGTGATATAAGAAACATAAAAAAGTATAATTATGTGAACCCTAAATCTGAAAAGATTATTGCATATATATATTGAAATAGTGCTTGCAAAAATACCACACAATGACCTAATATTATATAGAGACATAATTTTATAATGGTTAAGAACACGGGCTCTGAAGCTTCACTGGGTTAAAAACTTCCATGATAAAGGACAACCACATCACTCAGTTTTTTCATCTCTAAAGGAGGAATATAATTGTGAAAATCAAATAAGTTAATACACACACAATAATTAGACCAATAACTGACATATAACTATTCAGTAAATGTTATCTATTAATAGTATCCTGTTCTGGAATATGACTTAATTGGGACTCTGAACTTCATTATGCCTGGGTTTGGATTTTGACTCCATCATATATTAGTGGTTAATACTTTTGAAGTTTATTCAAGCAACTGTTAGCTTCCAATCTCTTATCTGAAAATATGGAAAATAATATCTAAGGCACAAGACTTCTGTGAGTATTTAAATGAGGATATGTGGGATAAATTGTAGAAATCCTAGCACAGTGCTATTTATCCAGTGTTGACTATATAATATTGTACTCAACCACTAAGCTGTCTTTAAAATTATCTATTGATTTTCAAATGATTTCACAAAATTTCAGTATCCAAATTATTTTAAAACACAGCCCCACTAAAAAATCCAACTCCTCTGTAAGGTTGAGCTAACCTAGGAGATGGAAAGCACCCTAATAAGCATTCTTTTTAACACCAGAAATATCACCATGTGAGATGCCAAGTCCATGAATTTCTCCAAACTCTGAGTTTGATCTACAATGAATCCAATTTGGCATTCATTATTTCATAAAAATACTGATTCAAGTACATCTTCTTGACGTTTCTGTAGCAGTTTGACAGTTAATAATGTGTTATAACTCTGAAGTTTTCCTTTATTGACATGATAGGATTAGGATATAAGAATTCCAGAATCACCAATATTTCTTCTAAGGTTTTGCTTATTTAGCTTAGGCTAAGTGCTTTCTGACTCATTCTTCCTCCCAAGATAACCAGTACAAATAAGAGAAGTATTTCTGATTAAATTCATTTGGCTAGAATCTTATCGTGCGAAATAAAATTTCCTGAATTGCATCAAGGATGAAATTCTAACCCAGCGCAATGTCATTGACAGTTTAATAACTGGTCCTTCATCTCAAATACCTCTCCTAAAAATGCTTATCCATCCACTTCATGTTAAAATTGACTCTTTCCTCTTAAGTATATCCCAGCACTGTGTATCATTGCCTGAGTCAGGCCCCAGAAAACACTGAAAAAGGGAGAATAAAGTCGAGGTGAACCAAATCTCTGCATTGGCCTCTAGGGCTAAAACTTACTCTCTGACTTGGTTTTGGCTGTATAAAACCACCTAGCCAAATAAATGTTTCAATCACTTCTGGAATCTCTAAACACAAGCAGTGGCTTACTACCTGGGTTCCAACATATCTAATCATATAATTGAATAATACAAACAAAAGATGTCCTTTAGATTTATTGTCAATATCTTTATATTCAGATTCAAATGCAGATAAGTATTCTAGATGTAACCAAGGTCATTAATCTCCTTATGTGCTTTTTACATTGAAATTCTATTATTCAGTTAAAAGTGTCAATTTAATTCCAAATATGTAACATAGTGCACCTGCAGGAGTAATCTAGTATCTGATATTACCAAAATAAATTATTGTTCCTGCATTATAATGTTAAAACCTTAAAGCTTGACTTTCAATTTTTAGTAATAAAGTGGTAGTAGCAATTAAATAATAATTTTAATAACATTTCAGGTTTATTTCTGTATGTTAGAAGTTCATTTTCTGATAGTGATATTTGGCTTCAGCTTCAGCCAAATTTTGATTCTAATGCTCAATCTTTTGACACTTAGCCAAAATGTAATATGATGCACCACTTGATTAGAAGGAGAGGCAGGAAGGAAGATCACCATAATTCCTTGAATAACTTTTTGAGGCATAAGCATTCAAATCACACTAGCTCTTGGGAGAGGCTTCTACTTTAACAACTATTGGTAGGAAATAGATCTCCTGAAGTTGTTTCTCCGCTCCTTGTTCATGCTTGGAAAATGAAAGTAGAAAGCAATAGTAGAAGGAGAATAGATGGTCCACAAGGTTAATCCATGTGCAGTAGGATAAAAGGAATGGATGGTAGAAACAGCATTGCCTTGATGACACCTCAATATTACACTTCTCTTAGCCTCCAAAAGTGAGCCAATAAATTCCCATTGTTTAAGCCAACTTATTGTATGGTATTTGTTTTAGCAACTTGGAAACTAAAACAGTTTTTGGTACTGGGATGTTAGATTCTGCTTTTACAAATACCCAAACATATGGAAACAGCTTTGGAATTGGGTAATGGGTATAGGCTGGAAGAATTGTGAGGTGCTTGATAGATAAAGCCTACATTGCTTTGAAGAGACTGTCGGTGGAAAAAGCGACGTTAAAGTTGCCTCCAATGAGGCTTTAGAAGGAAATGATGAATGGGGAGAAAGGCAATCCTTGTTATAAACTGGCAGAGAACTTGGCAAAATTGCATTCTGAAGTCAGATGAAAGGCAGAATTTACAAGCGATGAACTTGGATATGTAGCTGAGGATATTTCCAAGCTAAGCATGGAAGACGCAGCCTAGTTTCTCCTTGTAGCTTATAGTAAAATGCAAGAGGACAGGGATAAGCTGATAATTAAACTCTTAACTCAAAGAACCAGAAATTGGTGATTTTGAAAATTCTTAGCCTATCCAGATGGTATGCTCTGAGACCAGAACCAGATATGGCTGTACAGGGACTTCCTTGAGCTCCTGAGAAGTGAATCACCAAAGAATAAAGGCTTCATGTGGTGGTTTAACTGAACAGCCCTGTGGCAGTTTGAGATTATTTATGAATCCTCAAAAGAGAGATTATGTTTGTAAACTGGTCTGTTCCTCTGGGTGTGATACCCTTTGGTGCATTAGATTCAGCTAACATGTCTTGATTAAATTACCTGTTAAGATTAGGGCTTTGATTCAACCACATCAGTAGGGCATGACTCACAGTTGAGTCCCTGCCCCCTTGGTGGACTGATATAAGCAGATACTCATTGAAGAAGACACAGAAGAAGATACAGGAAGAGAGAGAGAGCTCCATAGATGCCAGAGGAGAGAAATTTGTCATTTGACAGAAAGGAGAAGGTTCAAACAACTAAAGCCCCAGGAAAAGAGACAAGCCCTATGCCAGCCTACAGCTGAGATCAGAAAAAAACTGGGCCTACAGAGCCTTAAGAGGAAGAAGGAAGAAGAGACCAGGCAGAGATTGCCTGCCATCTTGCTTCAACACGTGGCAGCTGACTTTGGTGAGAAAGCAGCCTTGAGTTGGACTCTTTAGGGCCTTATAACTGTAAGCTTTTACCCCAAATAAATACCCTTTATAAAAGCCAACAGATTTCTGGTACTTTGCATCAACACCCCTTTGGCTGACTAATACAAGGCGTTTGCTAAATAAGTTGTGGCTAAACATAGATCCAGTCTGACATTTCAGTGTACATCAGGATTGGAAATGCAGCTATCCAGGAAGCATCTGTGGAAAGTCGTTTTGGCTTATGATTTGGACCCCTTGAACATACACAAGGTCAGCAAGGTTTTTCTGAAATTTGAATGAGCAGAACCACTGCCAGCCAGTACTGAAAGGAACACAGAAGGGATGCAAACTAAGAAAGAATGACTTCAAGGAAAGAACCATAGAAGCAAAGGTCAGGAATGAAAAGACCTCAGCCCAAGAAAGCAGGCTCCCCAATGTGTGTGGAAAGGGCTGGTGTTTCCCTGTGCTTAGAGAGGCAGGTCATCTTCCCCAGTACCTAGAGGGGAGCAGCCTTGCACCCTGTGGTTCGGGGAGAGTGATGCTATGCAATGCTTGGAGATGATGGGCCCTGTGCTCCTGATGATTACAGAGAGCCTGGCCACCATCCCAGTGCTTGAAGAGAATGGGTCCTACACCCTAGTGTTTGAGGAGAGCATTGTCACTGTGCAAGTGCTTGGAAGGGATGGGGCTGCAGTTCCATCAGGCCTGGAAGACAAAGCATCAGTCCACAGATGACTCTCAGACCATGAGATCTAATAGAGTTTGCACTGCTGGGTTTTCTACTTGCTTGGTAACCATGACCCCAGTTTCCTTCCAGTTTCTCCCTCTGGAAAGAGAATGTTTATCCTATGCCTGTCTCACCATTGTATATTGAAGCAGATACTTTGTTTTCTAGGATTCATGGTCTATCAGACAGGAATTTTGTCCCAGGGTGGATTACCCACCCTAACTGATTTTGATAAGACTCTGTACTTAATATTATTACTGAAATAACTTAGGCTTTTGGGATGTTGTGGTGCGGTGCATAGAATGTATTTTGCATGTGGGCAGAACATGTATTTTTAGTTTACAGAGGGTGACTGTGATGGGTTGAATTGGGTACCCAATTTGGACGTGTTCTTTATCTTGGTCTGCATTTTGGTGGATGTGGACCCCATTGTAAAGAGGATCTCTTGAAGATGTTATTTCAGTTAAGGTAATTGAATCAAGTTGAGCTTTAATCCATATTACTGGAGTCCTTTCTAAGTGGAAAGAAATTTAGATATAGAGAAAGCCCTGGAAGAAGCCAGAAGTCAAAAGACCAGAGGAGAAAGGAAAAAAAACATTGCCATGAGCATTGTCATGTGACAGAAAAGCCAAGAACTAAGGATCACCCGCAGCCAGCCCCAGAATGTCACAGTATTTTGGAAGAAAGCATCACTTTGCTGATGCTTCAATTTTGGATTTCTCCTAGTCTCAAAATTGTGAGCCAGTAAATTCCCCTTGTTTAAACAAACTCATTGTATGGTATTTGCTTTAGCAGCTGGGAAACTAAGACATAATATAGCAACAACATTGTTGTGTATTCATGTGATTGCATGTGTGTATTTGTATATTTAACAGTGTTAAAAGAATATGACCAAGAGAGCTTTCTAAAATACTATTTGCAAAACACATGATGCCTGCAAATGCATCCGTCATCCATTGTCCCACAAGAAGCGAAGGAGACAATAAAGATAAGATACATGTAGGTTAGATCTACTCCCCACACCTATTCTGTGCTTTTTATCTCAACATTAAAGAGCCCAAATTAGAATAATAAATCTTAAATAATAATTTTATGTGAGCTGATAACTGATAATGCTATTTCAGACATATAGTAAAAACTGTCAAATTATATGTAAGCTAATTACTCATATAAAATTTCACATAATATTGAATCATTATTTAACATTTTATAATTCTTGAATTAAAATTCAATACCAGTACTAATACAGAATTTTTTGGTTGTATTTATGTAGGTCTCAGGGTGGAGAACTTTTCCTTTGAATTCCTAACCTGGAGACTTACGGTAAGATTATATGTTTGGTAATGTCCAGTTTTTGATGGTAAAGTAAATTGGCATACTTTACTTAATTCTTTACCAAAAAGGTTGAAGTAGAAACTATATTGTTTATCAAAAATGTTTATGTTCTTGGGTAGATTATATTAATATAGTGTTTTGAAATAGCATTTGTTAGGTTTCCAAGTGAATTTGAAGGCATGATTCAGAAAGGTAAAGATTTACACCACTGGAAAAAGTTCTTTGGATATGAATGGCAATTTTATATGTTAAAGTTTTTGCATTGAGATCTATTTGATGTCAATGAATAGAGGCAATGAATTATCGAAAGGAAAAAAATTTTTATTACCTGTCAAGATTTATCAAAATTGGTTTCCTCTATGAAAGCTTGATGTTAGAGCTTTAGTGAATTGAAAGTAAAATATGTAACTATAGAAATAGAAATGATAAGAAATAACCTTGACTTCTAGGATGATTTTTGGCTTTATTCATTCACTAATTTCTGTGGTTAAATGCATTCTGTAACATTTGTTAAAAATATGAATCTGGATTATATTAATAATTTATTGCTACAGAATATATGCAAACATAAGTCTATGTGTTTTACTGTGCATTAATGAATTTAATTTTTAGTTATTCAGAAATTAACTTTTCCATAATAGTAAAAATGATAAAGACTTACCTTATAATCAATATATAAAATCCAGAAAGTAAGAATATTTGTATCATACCTTTCATATTTAGCATAGAATATCTTTGGAAACACGAAGGCAATTGAGTAAAAATTCTTTGTCAATTCTGACATACATCATTATTTAATGAATCTTGAAGAAAGTGTTTTAAGTGACTGAAGGAAACAACCACTTCTAGGAATGCTAAGATGTACTTTTTGGTTACATTTTTAGAAACACTGAAAATAGGATTATTAAAAACAAGTGTCATATGAAGGCAAGGAGAAATTCCCCTGCCCTACCTGGAGGAATTTTTCTGATAAAGGAAGACATGATGAAATATCTTATTTAGATAGGCAAAGAACAATAATTTTATCATTCCAAAATACATTTTTTAAGTTTTAAATTATAATTTACAAATATACTTGAAGGAATTTTCCTCAAAAATTATTTCAGCTTATAAAATGATATAAAAATGTACTATCATCTTCAGTATCTTAATCTTTTTATAGAAACAAAATTTAGATACAGAAAACTACTCATGTCTTAAATATTGTCACAAACTGAATACAACCATATAACCAGTACTCACATAAAAATTATAGAACATTAGAGCACCCTAGGGGCCCCTTATGTTCTTTTCCATTCACTACATCAACATAGCATAAACAGTATCTTGACTTCTAAAAGGATAGTTTAGTTTGCCTCCTTTTTTACGTACTATAAATGAAATACAGTAGGTACTGCTTTATTTCTTTTGCCCAACATTATATTTTTAAGACTGTTGCATGCAATGGTATAGTGCTCATTCTTCAACTGTGTGAATATACCAAATTATTGATCCTTTGTATTATCCATAGGGATTTTGATAGCTTCCAGACTTTAGCTTTTATGAATACAGTGATATGGACATTCTGGAAAATATATTTAAAGGAACACATATACGTGTTTTCTTGGGTATATAACATATGCATATGTTCTGATTTAGTATATACCTTCAGTGTGCCAAAGTGGTTTTATGAGTTTTTGAGAGCAATATGCGAGAGTTTTGTTGTTCCATATACTGGCTAACACTTGGGAATTTTATCATTTTAATTTTAGCCATTCTTGTATGTATAGTCATATTTTAATTTTGAATATATTGATGACTAGTTGTATTAAGCAATTTTCTATATTTTTGTTTGCTATAAAGATATTTTATTTTTTGAATCACCTATTTTGCCATTTTTCTACAAGATTGTATTTTTATTGGGATGCAGGAGTTTTTAATATATTCTAGGTAGTGAATCCTTTGTTGGATGTATTCAATGGTGTGCTAGAGCTGGCTCAAACTGACTCACAAGAGCAAACTGTTAAAGTGTCAAGAACTTTGCAAACTGGTTGGTAGCTTGAAAATCTGCTATAGTCGGAGTATTTATATCACATACATTGGGAAACATTGAAAAACAGAACTTTTTTTTTTTTTTTCTTACCAGCACACCACTGGATAGTGGGTTGTCTCATTACTCTTACGATGGTTTCTTTTGAGGAACAGAAATTCTTAATTTTAATTTATTCCAGTTTATTTCTTTCTTCTATTAGGAATTCTGCATCCTATTTAAGAAATCTTTACATTTGTCATGGTTGCTGTTTTCACATGGTGTCTCTAAGATCTTTAATGTTTAAACTTTCATATTTAGTGATCTCCAGGTTTTAAATATATTGTTCTATATTATTATCTTGTGTATTTAGGCTAGATAAGCAGACAGCTTTTCATTCAAATAGTAATTGTTCTGGGTGTATTTTAAATTTTTTAATTGTGAAATTCCTATTTAAATATGAAGATACTAATTTCTGTGTTTGTTTAACAATTTAAAGTAACTATTAAGAAAATTTGTAGTATTTTGCAAAGTAAATATATATACATAAACATATATATTTTGAAATTAAAACTTAGCGCTATGTCAAAATTAATATGACTTGAGCCATTAATGTTTTATGATAATTTATTTTCATCATATAGCATTAATTGAACTGGAAACCTACAACATTAATATCCTACAAGGTCATAAAAACTTGGAATATCTTACTAAACTTTAGATATTCAAATAAAATTATTGTTAAAATTTATTTAGTTGCTTCCAGATTATTGTGTTTAATAAATTGCAGAAACAAATAACAGCCATGATAAATACAGCTTAAATTGTGATAGAAAGGATCAACCAAAGAATACTTTTGCATGCACTTCATTAAGATTTTACTTGCCCTGTAAATAAAAAAAAAAAAAAA
>JAQZBX010018812.1:0-34274 GCA_029593785.1 Cabassous unicinctus | reverse complement strand
ATGGTCACCACCCCTGCCATGTTACCTTCTCTTTCCCAGCCCACAGCTTTGGCCTCTTGGGGAGTCCCTTACAATCAGTTGACTGAGGATGAGAAAACTCGGGCCTGGTTTACAGATGGTTCTGCACGATATGCAGGTACCACCCGAAAGTGGACAGCTGCGGCACTGCAGCCCTTTTCTGGGACATCCTTGAAGGATAGCGATGAGGGCAAATCCTCCCAGTGGGCAGAGCTTCGAGCAGTGCATCTAGTTGTTCATTTTGCTTGGAAGAAGAAATGGCCAGAGGTGCGTTTGTACGCTGATTCATGGGCTGTTGCCAATGGTTTGGCTGGATGGTTAGGGACTTGGAAGGAACATGATTGGAAAATTGGTGACAAGGAGGTCTGGGGAAGAGCTATGTGGACAGACCTTTCTGAGTGGGCAAAAAACATGAACATATTTGTATCCCACGTGAATGCTCACCAGAGGGTGACTTCAGCAGAGGAAGAGTTTAATAATCAAGTGGATAAGATGATCTACTCTGTGGCTAATGCGCAGCCTCTTTTCCCAGCCACCTCCTGTCATTGCCCTATGGGCTTATGAACAAAGTGGCCATGGAGGTAGGGATGGAGGTTATGCATGGGCTCAGCAACATGGACTTCCCCTCACCAAGGCTGACCTGGCTACAGCCACTGCTGAATGCCCAACCTGCCAGCAGCAGAGACCCACACTCAGCCCCCAATATGGCACCATTCCTCAAGGTGACCAGCCTGCTACCTGGTGGCAGGTTGGCTACATTGGGCCACTTCTACCATGGAAGGGGCAGCAATTTGTTTTAACTGGAATAGACACATACTCTGGTTCTGGGTTTGCATTTCTGGCACGCAATGCTTCTTCCAAAACTACCATCCGTGGACTTACCGAATGTCTTATCTACCGCCATGGCATTCCACACAGCATTGCTTCTGATCAAAGAACCCATTTCATAGCAAATGATGTGCGGGAATGGGCACATGCCCATGGAATTCACTGGTCTTACCATGTTCCCCATCACCCTGAAGCAGCTGGATTAATAGAACAGTGGAATGGCCTTTTGAAGACTCAATTATGGTGCCAACTAGGTAGCAATACCTTGCAGGGCTGGGGCAAAGTTCTCCAGGAGGCTGTGTATGCTCTGAATCAGCATCCTCTCTATGGTGCTGTTTCTCCCATAACCAGGATTCATGGGTTCAGGAATCAAGGGGTGGAAACGGGAGTGGCACCACTCACATTTACCCCTAGTGACCCACTAGGAAAATTTTTGCTTCCTGTCCCTGCAACCTTAAGCTCTGCTGGTCTACAGGTTTTAGTCCCAAAAGGAGGAGTGCTGCCACCAGGGAACATAACAATGATTCCATTGAACTGGAAGTTAAGACTGCCACCTGGCCATTTTGGGCTCCTCTTACCTGTGAATCAACAGGCAAAGACGGGAATTACTGTACTGGCTGAGGTGATGGATCCTGACTATCAAGGGGAAATAGGACTACATCTACATAATGCGGGTAAAGAAGAGTTTGCCTGGAATGCAGGAGATCCTCTAGGGCTTCTCCTAGTACTGCCATGCCCTGTGATTAAAGTTAATGGAAAATTGCCATAAACCAATTTAAGCAGGACTAACAATGGCCCAGAATCTTTGGGAATGAAAGTTTGGGGCACCCCACCAGGCAAAGAACCACGGCCAGCTGAAGTGCTTGCTGAAGGTAATGGGAACATGGAATGGGTAATGGAAGAAGGTAGTGATAAATATGAATTTCGACCATGTGACCAGTTACGGAAACGAGGACTGTAATAGTCATGAACCCTTCTTCCTTGTTTCGTTATGAGTATGATTGTATATGTACACAAAATGAATTTCTTGTTTTCTTCCCCAACCTTTTCCCCTATCGTATGAAAAGTTGTATTAATTCCATGTCATAATATTTAAGGATGTCAAGTTTAAGAGTAACTATTACCCAAGGACTTGCACCCTGTTCTGTGGGGAATTAATGCGTTTCCTGTTGTACGCAGGGGAGTTGAACATTGTTAGGAGGAAATATATATATATATGTATGCTTGTCTGTTATTGTTTTTACTTAGAGACTAAGTATGGTTTAGGGTAATGTGTATGACTGCCAAGGTGACAAGGGGTGGACTGTGGTTAGGGTAATGTGTCAACTCGGCCAGGTAATTGTGTCCAGGTGTTTGGTCCAGCAAGCACTGGGCTAATTGTAATACAAGAGCATTTATGGACTTCGATCACCAGTGAGTTTACTGAGTTTACTGCATGTATGACTGATTACATCTGCATCAATCAGGGAGATTACATCATCAATGGGTGACACTTTTATCCAATCAGTCGAATGCCTTAAAAGGGGAAGTGATTTCAACATTCAGAGAGAATTTCCCAGCTCGTCGTTGGACAGCCAACTTCTCCCAGAAACTCATCAAGGACCTTTCATTGGACTTTCATCGGAGCCCCTGGTTTGCAGCCTGCCTGTGGAACCTGGACTTGTGCATCCCCACAGTCGCATGAGAGACTCTTTTAAAATCTCATATTATTGACAGATATGTCCTGTTGATTCTGTTTCCTGAGAGAACCCTGACTAATACACAGTGTCTCTAGACAGGTTAAGTATAGACTCTGCCAAGGTTTGTTGAGAAGGACCAGGACCCACCCACCTGCATTGGACAGGTGCTGGATGGCAAGGGGCTTCACGTGTGGATGAAAGGTTAGTCCAGCAAGTGATGCAGTCTCCAAGGGATATGGCAATGGGTAATGAGTAGCTATCCTGAAAATGGGGTATCCAAGGAGCAAGATGTGTATGGTGACGAGGCAGCCTACATTGGGGCAGTCTGTCTTCAAGGGAGAAACCCGGCTCCCTGAGAGAAGATCAGCAACCATGTCCAGATCCTTGAGGAGGGATTAAAGTTAGGTCTAAAGTTGGGATTGGAGAGAAACTGGGAACGGACAGAGCCTGTAGTTGATGGGATAAGGCAGCGGGAGAACGTCAGGTGGGCTCTGCCTCTGGGAGAAGAGAGATGAAGAGGCTGAGGCCAGGCAGGCAGGCTCTTACGCCTGTTAGGCTTCCTGTATGGACTTTTTGTGGCAATTCCCTGACTGTCATATAGCCTTTAGAGAGGTGGTACCGTGGAGCTGGAAGGCACAGCGGAGCCTGGAGCAGTATTTCCCATAAGGGTGCCACCTTTATGATTTTTACCATAGCTGTGCTATTTACTATTTTACATTTTCTTTAATTTTTCTCATCTACCATTATAAGTAGCACACCTTTGGCATCAGTCAGGATCCCAGCAAGAAACAGATGGCATACTAAAATTAGGTAATATGTAGAGAGATTAATAGAAAGAGTATTTACAGAAGTGTGGGCTGTGTAGGATCCCACCACCCTTTCCACACACAGGCCTGGGGGGAAGGGGAGGGAGCCATCATGTGAAGTCACATGGGGAGAGGCCAGCTGGGAGGGCTGTTAGCTTCAAATGAGGGACACTGGCAGCCTGAGGTGAGCTGGTAGGGAGGAAACTGGGAGAACAGATACCCCAACCTGTCCTCCCTCTCTCTGACTTCCCACCAGAGTTCCCCATTGGCCAAACTGAAACAGAAGCCAGAGGGCCAGAAAGCTCTCGATGCAGTCTAAAGAGGCTAGCACAGAGCAGGGTGGAGAAGGATTAGGATGCACGGTGGATCCGGATGGGGAAAACTGAATGTTAGGAGCAGTTCTTCTTCTAGATAGAAGGGTCAAGGACGCAGCCCTGATGTCCAACCACACAGACCTCCCTCTGAGTTGACACCACACCATTTAGCAACACTCCTTGGGTTCAGGTATTCAACTCACTTTGAAATCATCACCAATACCATCTGCCAAGCCATGCTCCACAATATCAGGCACAAAGATATCAAGAGAATATGTCCCAGAGACTTAAATCTTCAGTCTGTTCATACGATGGTTAAGCCCTGAATTTCAGCAGAGTTGCAACACCTACTCACCAGTTCACTGGACTCACCCAAGCCAACTAACAAAAGGATGACGATGGACAACACCAATTCCCAAAAACAGTATCTACAACTGCAAGCAAGACAGTTCCATCCATCTGCTCCTTGGGATCTAAGCCCCCTCTCAATTGGAAACAGAGTGGGCATCACCATCCCCAAATCCTCAAGATTGAGGAATGAACAAGCATAAGGGGGGAAGGCAACTATGGACTAAAGTAGACTTATTATTATTCTAGTAATGGAAGAACTTGTAACATTGATATAAAGGCAGTGGTCACCAGAGGTTCTGAGGGAAGGGAGAGGGAAGAATAAGTGCAACATGGGGACATTTTTGGGACATTGGAATTGTCCTGCATGACACTGAAATGAGGGATACAAGCCATTACATATTTTGTCAAAACCTATAAAATTGTGCGGGGCAAAGTGTAAACTATAATGTAAACTACAGTCCATGTTCAGTAGCAGTGCTTCAGTATGTGTTCATCAATTGTAACAAATGTACCACACTAATGAAAGATGTTAATGGGGGAAAGTGTAGGAGGGGGAGGGGATGAGGTATATGGGAATCCCCTATATTTTTGATGTAACATTTATGTAATCTAAAGCTTCTTTAAAAAGAAAAAAAAGAAAAAATATCAGGAGAAACCTAAACAATAATTTGCTAAAATGAGATGTTCTGTGTTGGGAGGGTTTTTCTGACAGCGTGAGTCTATCTAAAATGGAAATGATTTTAGGAAGAAAAAATGTATTTTGTAAACCCATCTTGGCTCCCAGCATCACTAAATTTAATTTCCAAATGAATCAAAGTAGATTAAGTTTAATGAACTCTCATCTTTTTTATTTGCCTCCTCTATGTTTCTCTTGTAAATAGATGCATCATGTTTAAAAGAGCTGATGATTTGAGTGAGGTTCTTAATGTCCTTTGGATTCCCTAGTAGATGTTTCACTGTTGAGCTAACAGCTGGGTATTCTTATTCCATTGATTCTTTCATTTTATCTGGAGGTTTTCTTTTTTTAATGAGAACCATTAACCTCCCAACCTATGCAGATTGTGTGTGTGTGTGTGTGTGTGTGAATTCTGCATCCAGAGCACAAGGCTGTTTGGCAACCACACTGTTTGGAAATTAGTGCATCACCACCGTCTTAGAGCCAGTGGCCGGGTGGCGGATGGCATGCTGATGGGAGCAGTGTGTGTGCAGGTGCATGAGGACAGCGTGAAGTCTTAAGAAACAGGACTTGACTTCCGACTCCATTAGGGGAAGACAAGCAACACTCAGTAAGTCCAAACGAGGGAATGGTACTTGTTTGATACACACAAAAGCATTAAAACATCTTTCATATAAATGGAATCACATTGCTCATTCCAGTTTTTCAGGGGGGAGTATGGTTAGTACAGTCTTCTGTCCTCTTCTTTCTTGCTTGCCTCCCCTTCCACATCCCCACTCTACTCTAAATTCGTGTACTGTCACCCCCAGCTACCCACAGTACCCTCCCATGCTAGCACCCTGGCATGATTACTTTTGTGCTTTTGTTATTTTTCACTAATGAGGAAACGGAGGGACAGAGAAGATGAGGGACTTGTCCAAGGTCACTCTGGGTGTGGGGGGTGGGGTCGGGATTGAGTTGCCTTCTGGTCTTACTTCTTTGCTACACCCCAATGATGCTCCACACAGCAGAAACTGCACGTAGTAAGTGCTCAGAAATTTTGAAAATCAAGAAAAAACAAAGTAAAATGTATCACTGTTCTCAGTGACACTTCAGAATAGAGGAAAGGCAATACCCTCATTTCCGATCCTGCAGTTTGGAAATGTAGCAGGTGGTCTGACATTCACTAAACTAAGCACTTTGGGGGAAATCTAACAAAAATAAAAGATCGGTGCTTCTAATGAGGCAGGGAGGATAAAGACCAACTCACAAAAACAAACATATAAGTACACTCATTAGGCAGATGTAGAAACTCATTCTCAAGGATGTTACACTTAGAATCTAACAGACTGAAAGCGGATGTGGCTTAAGCATTTGGGCTCCCACCTACCACATGGGAGGTCCTGGGTTCAGTTCCTGGTGCCTCCTGGAGAGGACGAGCAAGACAGTGAGCTGGTGTGGTGGGCTGGCGTGGCAGGCTGACACAACAGGCTGATGCAACAAGATGACACAAAGAGGATACACAGTGAAAGATATGGCAAAGCGGGAAGCAGAGGTGGCTCAATTGCTTGAGCACCTCTCTCCCACATGGGAAGTCCCGGGTTTGGTTCCCGGTCCCTCCTAAAGAGAAGATGAGCAGACATAACGCACAACAAATGGACACAGAGAGCAGACAACAAGCAGAAGCAACGAGGGGATTGGGGGGGGGGCAGAATAAATGAATGAATGAATGAATCTAACAGACCTGCCAACAGCTCTCTCTTAGAGGGATGAAATGATATAAAATATGCCCAGCCTGGCACAATGTATTGGAAGTAAAACATACATGCAGAGCAGTGCATGAATTGATGGAATTTTGTAAAATGAACCTACCCACTTAACCAGCACCTGGATCTCCTTTAAAATCATAGATAGGTTTTGACTGTTTTTGAAGTTTACATAAATGGAATCACATAGCAGGTACTTATTTGTGTCCAGCTTCTTTCACTCAACATCATATTCATGAGATGCATCCATCTTGTTGAGTGCAGATGGAGTTCATCCATTCTTATTACTGCGTAGTTAGCATCCCGTTGTGTGAATATAACACGGTTTATCTGCTCTATGATCCTTTTGCTCTTTTATACATTACATTTTGTCTTTACATTATGTTTGTTTACATTACATTTCTTTCTTCTAAAACTGCTCCTGAATGTGTTAAAAGGACAGCTTATTGGAAATTCTTATCAACGACTACTTAAGGAAAGATCAACCGAAGTAATTGCAGCCTCCCCTTTTATTAATTCGAAACCAACATGAGCCTCAGCTGACATAAGATACTTGATTCCACTGCTGCATAGTGAAATGTCCTATTTCTAAAGGGTGCAATGCAGGGGCGTTCCCTCCATTTACTCACCTTTTCCAGCTCTGTGGAGCATCCAGGACTGGGGGCCATAAAGCCACCTGTGCTTCGCTGCTGGCAGCCTGGAGACCCTTACTCCCGCAGCTGAGCTGCCGCCGCTGCCCCATGTTATGTAAATGCTCCTGAGAAGGGGGCAGTCTTGCCTCTGCTGTCCAGGTCATGCAGCCTTTTTGCAGTCAGTGGAGGATTTTCTTGGACCAGTTGCTCCTCCTCCCTCCGTGCCCAGCACCCCAGCCCCTAGGAGCAAATGGGCCATAATCCAGGACATTATTGGATGGTGGCACTCTTCTCTCAAGCCTTAGTTTCTGGGATGCTTAAGAGTTCATGAAACCCAGAACCCTCAGCAATTGCAAATGGTGGCTGATGGTGCCATTTGCCCAGAAAGCAAATACAGGATGAAGGGCAGGTTTGGGAGCTGGGGTGGGCAGGGAGGATGAGGAGGCATGATGAATTCAGCTGTGTCCGGATGCATTTGAGTGCTGTGGATTATGTGGAGTGAAGCTGCCCAGCCAGAATACCCCCACATTTTCCTGGATTGCAATATGATGCTAACACGCTTAGCATCATACTTATTAGCACTTCATAAATGCTAATGCTTAATATTTAATGTTTATAATTTTGCTTTTCAAACAAATACTGCGGGAAACATCTTTGTCCACATCTGAGTTTTACTGTTTAGATTTCTGGGGCAAAAGGTATGTGCATTTTAAAGATGAATTCATCTTGCCAAATGGCTTTTCAAAAAAGTTGTACCAATGTATATTCCCACAATAACCTGGGATTCTTTAAAAGCAGCCTCAGTTTTTTGTTTTTTTTTTAATAAATATAACCCCCAAAGTTGCCAGAGTATAGAGAACAGTCCTCTCATGTGCTACATACTGATGGACCTGACCACCACCTTCAGCTCCTTCCTAAGAAGTTGCCAATTGTCTTTGTCCTCGGCAAATCCTTCCAATCAATGTCTGTTATTGATTAATTAATATGTTGCCAACACCACAACCCAAACTATATTCTTGAAACCATGATGATTACCATTCTCTGCATAAACACTCTCCTGAGGCTTGGGAATGGGGGTTTAAGGAGAAAGTATTTAGTGAACAGAAAGCTCCACAGTACCAAAATCACATTATTTTAGTAGTATTTTCCTCAAAAGACTGGTTTCTTGTAATCTATCATCATTTAGTGTATGTACATGCATGGAAATTCCATTTCCTTTGCATCAAGAAGGGCTTATGAGAGGGCACCATTTGGTTTTAGCCCAGAATAAACTAAGATTTCTTCTCAATACATTAATAGATTTTCATCATGTTAAAGGAGAAGAACGATTTTCATTGAAGGCAATATTCGGTCCATTTCTGCATGTTGCTATGATGAATTCTTGGCCACCTCGGTGCTTTGTATAGCTGTTGTTATTATATTTCTAACACTGGCAACACACAGTAGAGATGCCTCAGGGTCCAAATACCCAGGGAAGTGTGTGGTGTTCCTGTGAATGCTTGCTTTGTGTGCATCAGATTTAGATTTGTACATTAAGGACCTAGTGTACCTTTAACATACTTGTTTTAATCTGTTGTCCATTCCAAAGTCCTTATAAAAGGGAATTTGTTAATATACATAATCATTTTAGGTAGAGTGTTCTTGTTGATGCATTGTTCTGCATTGAACATGTTTTGTATCTTCCCTGATCCACTAGAGACCACTTAACCAGCTGTCCCTCAGCACCAATACTTTCGCCTTTTCTGTTCAGAGCAGTCACCATCCATCAAGGTCTCAGTGGACACTCATACTTGCTTTTGAAACACAATTTTACACTTAGTCCACAAGCACTGTTCTGAGGAGTTAGTGAGAAGAGGCCACTTATCTTTTAAGGGAGTCTGGCTCTTAATTTATTTGAAGTGGTACTCATGTCAATTGAGGAAGTAATAAGATTATTCTTCTCTGGTAACCTATGATGGTTTTCTTCTAATGAGTGTCATTCAGGGGTTGGATCCATCAAAGAATGGGGGAAAGAGGATACTTCTATATGAAGTGAACTCTGTAACTCCTTTACTTCTGGAACTGTCATAGTGCTGGAAGGAAACTGCTATGGTTGTGGTGGGAAGTTGAGTAGAATATAATGCATCCTAATATTAGGGATTCAGTCAGATGTCCCTAGTCTTCCCAGAGCTTTCTGCTATCACATTGAAAGACCTACTTGGCCTTCATTTCTTCCATTTGTAAGATGGGTTCTGCATAAGAACACAATGAGAAAAGTTCACACATAATGTTGTACTCATTTGCCACCAGTGTCTTGAAATCATAGATGCCCCACCTATTTTTGTAGTTCTTTTCATTCTTTGTGTCTGTTTCCATACATGGTAAACAGATTACACTATAGAGTCATTCTGTGATTAGAAGAATTGAGGAAGGCTGAAACCAAATCTATCTAGTACTAGTTTCCCTGGAAATAGGTAAAGAGACTTACCCATATATATAGTTTTAAATAGCCATGTTATTCAGTTCCAGTTACAATGGTAATTCATAGAGTTATAGAATTTTAGATCCAGGGTGTATGGGAAGTGAGTATGAGAAATCAGCTAGAGATTCTTTAAGTCTATGTAACAGAATACTGGCCTCCAGGGAAAATCTGTACCCTATATCATGTGTTACCTGTTTGGTAAATCTTGTATCCTATATCATCTCCCTCCTTGAATATTCAAAAGAAAAGTTAACTCTAAGACAGCATTTCCCAAACTTATTTGACCATGGAGCCTTTTTTCCCTGTGTAATAGCTGTTAATGCCCTGCATGTAGGAAATGAGTCCAGTCTCACAGAGGTCCAGAAAATTAAGCTGCTTGTGGGAGGTAACAGAGCCAGACTAGAACCCACTGATGGCTGAGAGCCCCCTTATTTGCACTGACAGCAATGGCTTCCAAATATCTCAAGATTTTTTCCCCCTGAAATTTATTTAAAGAATTCTTTCCAAAGAATCTAGGATTCTACTTTAACTGAGAGAGGTTTATCCTTTAGCAGATGGAAAATGTGCCAACTGACCCATTCAGTTTAGCAGTGCTCTTTATTCACATGCTCAGAAACGCTCAGAAATGGAACCTGAGTTCTAGTAAGCATGGTGGAGAACAAAACGCTCAGGAGGGCTCAGTCTGAGGGGAGGGGAAGAGGGTAAGCCAATGAGCAATTAAACAAGGAGATATGTAATTACAAATTATGAACATGAAATATGGGCTGTCAGATTTAACGTAAATTTGCAATAATTTTTTAATTGACCCAGATCCAGGAGGATCAATAGCAGCTGTTTTTATGGTTGTCTTCGTACTTGGCTCTTAACAATTTCAACTACAGCCCCTTCCCTTCTTTTCCCTTCCTGTTTTTTCCAGGCCGCTGGAACAAAATGAGAGTTCAGTGAGCAGGCCCAGCCTGTCTCCCAGCCATCCCCGACGCCTATCATGAACCAGTTGGAGGGGTCCGCGGAGGTGGAGGTGACCGACGAGGCGGCAGGTGGGGAGGTGAACGAGTCGGTGGAGGCCGACCTGGAGCACCCGGAGGTGGAGGAGGAACAGCAGCAGCAGCAGCAGCAGCAGCAGCACTATGCGGGCCGCCACCCACGCGGGCGCACCGTTGAGGACCCCCACCCCCAACCTGGGCAGCAGCAGGAAGACGAGGAGCACGGGGAGTGCCTAGCGCGCTCCGCCAGCACAGAGAGTGGCTTCCACAACCACACCGACACGGCCGAGGGCGACGTGATCGCTGCGGCCCGCGATGGCTACGACGCGGAGCGCGCGCAGGACGCGGAGGACGAGAGCGCCTACGCCGTGCAGTACCGGCCCGAGGCCGAGGAGTACACGGAGCAGGCGGAGGCCGAGCACGCCGAGGCCACGCACCGCCGCGCCCTGCCCAACCACCTGCACTTCCACTCGCTGGAGCACGAGGAGGCCATGAACGCGGCCTACTCGGGCTACGTGTACACGCACCGGCTCTTCCATCGCAGCGAGGACGAGCCCTACGCCGAGCCCTACGCCGACTACGGGGGCCTCCAGGAGCACGTGTACGAGGAGATCGGGGACGCCCCAGAGCTGGAGGCGCGCGACGGCCTGCGGCTGTACGAGCAGGAGCGCGACGAGGCCGCTGCGTACCGCCAGGAGGCCCTGGGCGCGCGGCTGCACCACTACGACGAGCGCTCTGACGGCGAGTCCGACAGCCCTGAGAAGGAGGCCGAGTTCGCCCCTTACCCGCGCATGGACAGCTACGAGCAAGAGGAGGACATCGACCAGATTGTGGCCGAGGTGAAGCAGAGCATGAGCTTACAGAGCCTCGACAAGGTGGCGGAGGACATGCCCGAGGCCGAGCAGGACCTGGAGCGCGCCCCCACCCCGGGCGGTGGTCGCCCCGACAGCCCCGGGCTGCAGGCCCCGGCAGGGCCGCGGGCGGCGGGCACTGCGGGTGGCAGCGAGGTGGTACAGCGGTACAGCAAGGAGAAGAGGGATGCCATCTCGCTGGCCATCAAGGACATCAAGGAAGCCATCGAGGAGGTGAAAACCAGGACCATCCGTTCGCCTTACACCCCCGACGAGCCCAAAGAACCCATCTGGGTCATGCGCCAGGACATTAGCCCCACCAGGGACTGTGACGACCAGAGGCAGGTGGATGGCGACGTAAGTATGTGCTGTTTGGGCTTGCTCCGGTCGGTGCTTGAAGGGGAGGGGCCGGGTGTGCTCTGAGGCCCAGTTTGTCACTGGGAAGTGACTTTATGGGATAAATGATCTGTGGAGGCCACTGGTGGCCTCAGAAACGGCTTGCACCAAAGCCCCACTGAATGCCTCCCACTGAATGTGAGAAGGAGTTAAGTGCTGAATGGCGAGTTATCAGATACTTAGAGGAATTGCTGCCAATCAGTGGTTCTCAGACTGTACCTGGAGGGCTCCTTAAGAAATAGATTCCTGGGCACCCCCCCAGAGTTTCTGATTCAGAAGGTCTGGAGTGGGACCTGGGAAATTGCATTTATAATGTGAAAATTTAAAAAGACAACAAATCTGTGACCATAAAATTTGCTATAAACGGGTTTTTCTTTTATAGGGAAAAGTAAACAAGGCTAAAAAGGACTGGGTGTGGGGAAGTGGGATGAAAGGGTGGCTTGATAGGATAGTATCTCAAAAGAATGGTTTACTGTGAGGCCAGCCTGATCCAGGAGGGGCTAGTAAGGAGGGGTTGTAGGATGCCCATAGTTGAGGGAAGTTGGGAAGAAGAGAAGCTTAACCCACATTTGGTTAACATTTTGTTCCAGGAAACATTTATAAGGCAAAGAATGGAAATTTGGTGGATCTGTGTCTGACCTTGTAATCGATTAACAAGGGGGCCACTTGTGAGTCTTATCCAGGGGGGGAAGTGTGGTTCTTTGCAGCGAGCTGATCCTGGAACACAAGGGTGGGGGATTTCTTAAAGGTTCTGGTCAAGTTCAGCATTGTCACTAACAAGTTCCCAGATGGTGCTGACGTTGCTGGGCCCCAGACCACAATTTGAGAACCACTTCTTTAAACCATTCCCTTAAAGATTTGGCACGGCCAGAGGAAATAAATCCTTCTGGGCCCTTTCCTGTGGGGGGTTCTGCAGTTTTTTCCACCTCCTGTGCCTCCTTGTGGGTTTCAGTATGTGCTTAACTTTCAGTTCTAGTGGTACCAGGGCATCCTTCCCTCTTGCTTTTTTGGCTGTAAACCTAATTGTGCTTTTTTGTGAAGAGCTACAGAAGGCTATTGCTGCCCCTGTTGAAATTTTATTTTCCATTTTTTAAATACCTAAGAAATTTGATAACATGGCAAGCATTGGTGTCACAATCTGTTCAAAATAAATCAAGAAGATTAACCTTTGCCCTGACTACCTTGTTATAAATATTCTTTCTGCTCCAACTCTTACTTTTCCATTCTCTCGAATAATTTTTAAGCAATTTCATTTAAAATTGGAGATTGGAGTGAAATAAGGGGCAAGAGGTTAAATTCAGTTGCATTTACTTCTGCATTTTATGATTGCACCAGGCTGTTTCTAGTCTTTTGGAGTGAGAAACCATTATTGTAAGTTGCTTGTTCATTTTACTTATATAGTAAAGGGCTACCCAGGTCAAAGAGGTATCATTCACCTCCTCTCATAGCAACAGTCAACATTTGCTGTTAGCTGGTTAAGTGGCTCGCACCTCTAAGGAAAGGTTGGAAACCTGTAGGGCAGGGAACTGCATCCTCCCCAGCCAGGGGGCAGCATTGGGTCAGTTCAGAGATGCCCTGTATCTCTAGTTTTCTAGGTTTCAGATTCAGCTACAAACCAGATCTGCTTGCAGGTGGAATTCTTCTTGACCTCCAGCTGTTCCCAGGTTTTTCCCACTAGGAGGGCTTACAATAAGCATTTTGCAAATGAGGCAGAAATGGAACAGGTTTTCAAAAGTAGGGAGCTGGCAAGGAACCAGGCTCTACATCCTTTTAGAAACTTGGAAAGCCATCAGAGAAAATGCTGCACGAGCTCTTGGTCCAGGTGCTGGCCTCTTCCTTCAGCTTTCCCACATGCCAGCTCCTTGAAATGACCTGTATAACCAAGTGTGCTTAGCTGGCTTAACCACATTGCCTCTGCTGCTTCCTGGGGAGCCCGTAGCCCAGGCTAGGGGAAGGCCCAGCTCGCTTTTGTTCCCTTGGACTGGAACAACTTAACCCTCTTGCATGATATTCCATTCAAAAGGTAGAATGGATTCTAGACTATTGAAAGGTGCTTTTAAAACCCATATATTTGAAATTCAGCTAGATGCAAAGAAATTGGAGAATTAGGGTTCACTGGGTTAAAACAAAGTAGTTAAAACAAAACCAAAGACTTGTGCTTCGAAATATTCTAACAGTCATTTTTAAGGCATTTGAATTTATGGGTTGTATTTCATCTCATGCCATAGTAATAGGAAAGACCTTTGTTTGCTACTCCTTTGGTATTCGTGTGTGTGTGTGGGGGGGAAATATGTATATAATTGTTTTTCTGTTGATTTTCCTCCTCAGTATCAAAAAATTTTTACTGATTGTTCATTCTTTGTATGCTGCTGTAGGGAATGGAAAAGTGCAGTTAAAAGCAGTGTGTTCCTAAAGTGTGGTCTTGGAGGGACTTGTTAAAATTGCAGATTCCTACCCTTTCTTTCCAAATCACAATACCTGAGTTGGAGCCCAGTGAGCTGGTTTATTGTATTGTTTTGTTTTGTAAATTCTCTCTGATATTCTTAAGCATGTAAAAGATTAAAAACTACTGACTGAAAGGAAAAAACGTTATCGTGTGAGCAGTTCCCTACTCAAGGGCTGTGGATTTGAGACTTTACTGTCTTTTATTAGCACAGATAAAGCTTTTTTTAAAAGGGCCTGTCCCACTATGATTATGGCAGAATTATTCTTACAAAAGCTGTGCATTCTCAATATGGCAAGGTCAGAAACTACAATTAAGAAAAAAGAAGAAAATTAAAAACACCCATATTACCACTCGCCAGAATTAAACACTTCTTATAATCCCCTCAGGACTTCAGCAGCATTTTTCCTTTTCTCTTGGAGCAAACTGGCTTATTTGTTTGCAACTGAGTTGAATATATGCAAAGATAGGATTGCTCTTTAGCAAGAACTTACTGGGGAAGCGGATGTGGCTCAATCGATAGGGCTCCCGTTTACCATATGGGAGGCCCCGGGTTTGCTTCCCGGGGCCTCCTGGTGAAGGCAAGCCAGCCCGCGCGGCGCGGTGAGCTAACACAGCAGGACGACCCAACAAAGGGAGCCAGGCAGACACAGAAAAATGCACAGCAAAATGGACACAGCGAGCACAAGCATCAGGGGGGGATAAATAAGTAAATAAATAAAATCTTTAAAAAAAAAAAAAAAAAGAAGTTACTGAGCACATACTAAGCATGCAGTACTGAGTAAAAATAATTGTTTTCTGAAAACTTGAAAAAAATTTCTTATAAGTGCTTTGCTCCTAGTAAAGAGTTTCTCTTTTCCTGGTATATGTTTGAAAACTACCTCCCAACTTCCTTCTTAAAAAACACTGATAATGAATAACCAGTTCTGAAAAGTTAGTTCCACAACCTCTGGATCTCTCTTTAGGCAACAAAATCATTCTGAGTAAAGAACAAAGTCACAGTCAAATCAGAGAGATTGAAGATAGACAGGAGGTTTACTATAAGCTCTGAAACTTGGGGATCCTAGCAATAGCTGAAAAATAGGAATGAGGTGCCTTATAGAAAACGGCCTACTCAGCAGTGAGACCCTGAGAATGCCAGTTGTCAGGCTTAGGCAACCCCCATACCCGACCAGTCCCCAACAGGAGATCAGTGTATTTCTGTCTGAGGAAACTGAAAGGCCCAAGAGAAAATACAGATATAGATGTTTGGGGTTTCCCAGCACAACACCTGGGTCCCCATCAGATCCCCCACAAAGAAGATTACTGCCACTCACAAGTCTTTTAGTAGGCTTTTGGGGATCCACTCTTAAATATAAATGGACAAAGGTTCCACAGACATTTGAAGAACACCTCTAACTTGAAAAACAAAGACATGAAAAAGCAAATGGGAACGGGAACTTGGAGGAAAGAAATAAAGGCAGTGCTCAAAGCAGGAGAAAACTATAAAACACTTATAATCAATATCCTCAGAAAGGTAAGTGAAGATAAGGGAGCCTCTAAATTAGAACAAGCAGCCATTTTTTTTTTTTTTAATTAGAGAAGTTGGTTTACAGGCTGCCATTTTTTAAAATTAGAGAAATATACTTTAAATATATAATAGGGTCCCCATAAATCCCCGTATTATTAGCACCTTGCATTAATGTGGTACATTTGTTACAACTGATGAAAGCACATTTTTATAACTTTACTATTAACTGTAGTGCATGGTTTACCTTAGGGTTCTCTGTTTTACAGTTCCATGGATTTAAAAAAATTTTTTTTTCTAGTAACTATTATATAACCTAAAATGTCCCCTTTAACCATACTCAAATATGTAATTCAGTATTATTACTATGTTCACAATATTGTGCTACCATCACCACCATCCAGTAGCAAAACTTTTCCATCACAAGATGCCAGTTTAATAAAAAGAAAAGTCCAAAAACAAAAGTAACTCTTAAAATTATAGCAGAAATTTTAAATTTCAGGAAAAAATAATCTTCATTAGACGGCTAGAAGACAATGTTGAGAAAATCTTCCAGAAAGCAGAACAATAAGACAAAAGGATATAAAACATTTAGAACATAACTAAATTGAAAGGGAAATTTTTAAAAGACTATTTCCTAGAACTGAAGGGCATGAGAATTTCCAGATTCAAAGATTCTATTGGCTTTCTAACAAGAAAGGAAAAGACCCACAGAAATTTCAGAGCAGAAGGGAGAAATAGAAGATCCTACAAGCTTTCAGAGAGGTAAAAACAGGTTACACATGATCAGGAATCACAATGGTGCTGGACTTCTCAAAACCAACATTGGAAGCTGGGAGGCCTGCACCAAGGCTAATCTCCAATGTATGAAGGTAAAATAAAGATGTTTCAGATATTCAGGGTCCCAGAAAGTTTACTTCCCATACACTCTTTCTCAGGAAGCTTCTAGAGGATGTGCTACATCAAAATGGGAGCTTAAACCAAAAAGGAAAATGTGAGCTCCAGGGAAGAGAGATGTTTCTCTCCAGGATGGTGGGGAAGGGAGGCCCCAGGATGACAGCTACGTAGAAGGCCAGGCAGCAACCAGTCCAGTGTGGACCTGAGATCGGATGGCTCCTGATAGGAGGTTTCTAGAAGGAGGGGAAGTGACAAATGTTCTGATATGTTTATACTGAAGGGAGTGTTAGGTTGTTTTAGAAGCTTTTGGCATAAATTATTGATCAGTACATAGAAAACTAAGCAAATGGAAAAACAGCTCAATTATTTACCTCACTAAAGACAGTTTTTATACAGGCAGTAATATGCACGAGGCTCAGCAGGGAAGGATATATGGATCATTTTCAGAAAGCAAACACCAAATATTAATTAACCAAAACTTGTAATATTGAGAGGATGAGGGAAGGATAGTAAAAAGAGATAACTCCTAATCTTTTGTAGTAGGAAGCTAAGAGATAATGTCAAAAATTGAAAAATCGAGGTGTGGATGTATAAGTATGATATTTATGAATATGACAGTAAATACCAGAAGAGAGTGCTAAAAGAGTTGGGAATGGGACTGTGGAGATGGGAGAGGTGGAGAAGGACTTCAGTTTTTGCCATGAGTCTTAATGTATTGTTTGACTTAAAACTATATGCATGTCTTTCTTTTCTTTAAATTAAAAATGTAAAAGAGTTGGAATCATTCAGAGGACAATCACTGTACAAAGGAATCTTTTCATTGTTACTGTTTTCTTGGAAAATTAGAGAAAAGCAAACCTTGTGTATATAGAATGCTTTATTAACTATGTTGCATGGTAGGTTGAGAGTAATGAGTTTTTCATTTTCATTTCATGCAGTGTTATGCATGCACACTTTCATTTGACTTACGTTACACACGTAAGAGTAAAGAAATAAAAAGTAGGACAAATTGGGCTGTACTACTTATTTAAAGTGGATTTACACCTTGACCATGAGTAACCTGAAGAGTTCAAGAGCTGTGGGCCTAGAATTTGGAAACCACTGACATCTGTGCTGGAGATGAGGCTTATGGAAGTCAGATGTGGGTGCACTGTTTTCTCCTCTGGTTTACGTACTGATTTAGGTTAGTGGTTTTTACTTTAGGAAGAAATGTTTTTGAGATGCCATCCCTTGCCAGTGTGCATTTAATGGCCCATTCTGCAACTTACAATCAACAGTAAACTGTCATATCCCTGCCGGTGGGAAGTATCGCTGTAGCTAACAGAACTTATTTGTCAATAACAAAAAAAAAAGAGCCATTTTTCTGTGAACTGAGAGAACCTGATGTGACCCAAGTCATATTTTAAAAACAGATGTAATGATCTTACAGTTGCAACTTCAAAATGAATAGGCTTGATCTTGAAATCCCTTTTGGAGAGCAAATAATTCATTTCAATCATGAAAAAAAACAAAAGAAAATACAAGAATGTTTGCTTTGCTCTTCCCTCCTGGACATGAAGTATTATATCTGATTATTTTAACTCACCTTTAGAGACTCACCTGCTAGTTAAGCTCGAGGCAGGCATCTCCCCCCTGACTTCAGACCATCGCCATCTCGGAATCACTGGAGCAAAACTTGTCAGATGATCTGCACAGCAGAAGGCAAGTTCTCCAATTACTTTTTGCTCTGTGAAATGAAAGTAAGTGATGGGAAAGATTGATTTTTTTTTTTTTTTTTAACCATAGGCTCCAGTTTTTTCTCTTTGCCTGACCCCACTCCCAAGAGGAATCTTTAACTTTTTAATGGATTGCCTGACCAGAGGGGGACCATGCCAAGAAATGAGGCAACAAGCAACAGGAAAAGAATATGGGTAGTTTAGGCAGAGAGAATTTTATCACTTTTAGATTAGAATACAGTACCCAGGGCCACAGTGCAGGTGTCTGACATGCTCGCTTAATATGTTGGGGCTCAAGAAACGTCCCAGGAGCCTCCCACCACTGTGACTCTTGCTGCTTTCTATGATAAGTGGATGGGGGCTGTGTAGGAGGGGAAGGAAAGTGCAGGAAAAGGAACAGGCATTATCATCGATACTTGAATTCCTTGTATAACCCTATTAAATCCTGAGGCCCATGTAGTCCCCGTGGGCTATGAAATGCAATTTGTCTATGAACATGAGCATCTTTAAAATGAAAAATATTCCCATTACAAGTGTAACTGGCAGCATGTTCTAAATACAAAAATGTATTTCTCAATCTACTTTCTTTGAAACACAATTTTCACTGGCTGTTTTCTTGAGAGCAGCCATAGAGAGGATATTATTTTGTTTAAAACAAAAAACAAAAAAGGCCCACTTCCCTCTCCTGAAGAATCCCACTAGCAAATTTTCTCTTCTTCTCTTTCCCAAATTTGAGACAACAGGTACTCACCTGCCCATTTTGCACACCTAATTGACCTCTTTAGTCAGACTCAGACACTATATAAACAAGGCTGGGAATGGATCAAGGGAAGTTTGGAGCTGGGCCGGGCATTTTGGCCTCAGTTTCAGACAGAATCACTAAAAATAGACTTCATGTGGCCCACAGTCCTTGGCCTGCCAGTCACTGCCTTCGACATTTCACAGAGCTGTGAGAGCAAATCAGTCTGGGAATCTAATTCTCTTTGGGCAAAGTCAAATGAATTTCCCCAGGAAGTAATTTCTTCGTGCAAATTCCAGGTGTAATTAGGCAGATCTCACTAGCCTGAGGTCAGTTGGCTCCTTTGCCATTTAAGACCACCCAGTGACCTGGACTTCCTTACTCTTTGACCTTGTACTCACAGAATTCCAGATCTACTTCTGTTTGTCCAGACGTCTCCATACCTCACTTCTTACCACACTGGTGCTCACCTCTGTCCAGATCACTTTCCCATTCAGTAAAGTCAAGGCCCCACTCTTTAAAAATGTAGATTCCAGGCTTCTAAACTGCCTGATCAGAATCATTGGAAGTTGGGTCTTGGCATAGGTATTTCTGAGGCCCAGCCAAAATTGGTAACCACTGACTTAGACTGTGGACTACAGTTTAACATTTAATTATTTATTACCTTACTTTCTACTTGTTTCACATACATCAGCCTTTTGCCTCGGTAATTCACTGTAAGCCTATTGAGGACAAAGACAGCCTCCTCTTGTATCTTCCTCAGGGCTCATCACACAATGTTGAGGCTGCATACATAGTCTTATATTTACATCTTTTTCCTACAGCTCATCTGCTGCAGTTACCTTGAATTGTCACCGACTTCCTCCTCAGCTTCAGTTTCCTCACCAGTAAAAAGAGTTATCACATGATTTTGCAGATGAGTCCGCTATGGAAATGTAAAATAAGATTCCCAAGTTTGGTGTATTAGTTGCCTCACTCAGGACTGGTCATTGGCAAACTGTGAATGAGGGGGAGTTGGCCTTTGGCACGCCTTCCTCACCTTTACTCTACTGGTGTTTCCCTTGTTTTCCCCCACCTGCCCCACCGTGCTGCCCTTCCTGGTCGGGTCCTCTGACCCTGGTTTCCCGACTTCCACCTCGAACAGCGTATCAGCCTGTTTCCAGAGCTGGTCTGATGGATTAAGTCAGACTAAACTGCTGATTAATGATGATGGTGGCATTCACCACCCCCTTAAGAAACATTTACCTTTTATTGGCATCCAACTCCCAATTGATTCCAGAGACCAATGGGGAAAGTTTTTTTTTGGTTTTTTTTTTTAACAATTTATTGAAGTATATCATTCATACATGAACTATAAGTGTTCAGTAAACATTGTAAACTTACAAAACAAACATGCATAACATCATACAGGGCTCCCACATATCACCACACCACAAATACTTTGCACTGTTGTGAAACATTTGTTAACAAATTATGAAAGAGCATCATCAAAGTTTTACCACTAACTACAGTCCGTATCTTCCTCCTTTATACATTTTTTAAAGGATTTATTTATTTAATTAATTTTATCCATTTTTACCCCCCCACACCCATTTTTGCTGTTTCTGTGTTCATTCGCTGGGCAACTCTTTGTGTCCATTTCCTGCCTTCTCTTCTCATCCTTCTCCTCCTATCTTCACTGGGATTTGATCCTCGGAACCTCTGATGTGGGAGAGAGGCATCCTACTGCCTGCGCCACCTTAGTTCCTGGTTTTTTGGCATGTCTCGTCTTGGCTCTCCCTTGTGTCACTCTCTTGTTACGTCATCATCTTGCTGCGTGGCTTGCGGGGCCTGGTGGCACACCCGTGCATGAGGCTTGGTGGCCCAAACGCCTTCTATATTTTTCTTTTTTTAATTTTTACCGGGAGCATCCAGGTCCCTCCATATGGGAGACAGACGCCCAACCATTTGAGCCACATCCATCCCCCTGCTATATCTCTTAAGGTTGACCAAAGATACCTAGAGTTACAGTCTTTTTCCATACAGGATGGCCATATAATAAATCAGGCTTAGTTTATCACCAGCATTCTAAAAACCAGAGGGGAAAGTATTTTGAGGCAGGCAACCATTTTAGCACTAACAGTTCTTAGTCAAAATTCAGCCACCCCTGCTGAGAAGTGAGGACTTGATGTTAACACCTGGCAGGATCAAGTGCACTTTTGTGCCCTTTTTTTTTTTTTTCTGTCTTTCTTAATTTTGAGAAAGATGATGTCTGCATAGGCAGACATGCAGATCCTTAAGTGACCAACAGTGATGGCCAGAGTGACAAAAAGGGGAACAGAGTGAGTGTCTACATCAGAGAAGGCTGGGACTAGAGAGGGGCTGCAGAAATGAAAAGAGGTGTTGGCCTAAGAAACCAACATGTTTATGGTGGATTGTTCATAAAGAAGAAAGATCTTAACTTTATTCTCAAGGGACTTCCAGTATAAAAAGAATTTGCTGTAAGGAATCATTTGTTAGTTAAGCAGAGCTTTCAACCGGTGTATAGATTGATACTCTCAGCCTTTGGGGCTGGGACTGAGTTGGCCAGTGGGCGTCAACCTTGAGCAGCCTCATCCAGGGCACCAGACCCTCTCTAGTTTAGCCAGTGTGTTACATGAACGTTACCATTTCCCTGTGTGCCATGACACAAAAAAGGTTGGGAAGCAAAGGGTCTTGCTGGAGCTGAGAAAGCCATACAGAAGAGAAAAGACCCTAAGGCTGGCTTTTATCTTGGTGCCTTGATTTCTGCCTCAGGTGTGCAGAGTGGATCCTATTCTTTATGCTCTCCTCTTAACCACTTTTTGCTGCTGGGCAAGTTTTCCATCATAGATGCTATCCATTATTGATGAGGCATGGAGAAGGCCATGGTGAATAATTAAGCAGGTTTCTGGTACAAAATGAACGTTAAAGGGAAGTAAAAAATGAAAACAAGAGAGCCAGAGATGCTATGAATAGGTGCTTTCTAGAACTTTCCAAAGGTTTAGCAGTTTTCTTTGAGGTCAGCCTGTGGTGATTTTAAGTCTTATGTGTGCTGGTCTTCTCTGGTTAGTAACTGAAAAAGTTACAGGCTTCCTGCAGCAGCAGTGAAGGTTCTCATGGCTCTAGCAGTCCTGCCCTGGCTGGCTCATGTGTCCAAACCACAGCAATTTATAAGAGTGAGAGTGGGGAAAACAGCCTTCCCCATGAGCTAGTGAGAGTTAAATAGTAAGGAGTGTTCAGTCTGGACACCTGAGCATCAACATCAAAAGATGTTTCCTCTTTTTAAAATTAAAGGAATGCAGAAATTGTTTTTGAGGAATGCCTGCTGCTGTAAACTAGGAAGGACTGTCTCCTGCAGTGCTCACCATTTTGAAAGGGCTTTCTGGAATGGTGGTGGATAGGACAGGTAATGCATCAGACTAATCCAGATGATAGTGGGTGATGTCTGACTGCCAGCAAGAGTGGTCAGAAACACAAGAGCAAGCAAGGAGAGAGAGGGATGCCGAGGACGTCATCTCACTGGCCCTGCTTCCCACTGGTCTGCAGAGCTTGTCCACTGCAAACCGTCAGCTAGGGTGCGGCAGATTTTCCAGCTGTGGATTGGTCAGGTCCTTTGCTTCTCTTTCTTTCCTTCTCTTTGGCTATATCACAACTCGTTAACTAAACAGGCTCAGAGACAGCCCTGACAGCCTCTCTAGTAAAGGGTTTGGTGAGAAAGAAGGCTGAAGCCATCTGTTAAGATGAGACTCTGGGATGTTCTGTGTCTTTTCATGCATCTACATCCTTCCCTCTTGCCATGGATAATGAAGAGGCAGATTGGCTCTGGGAGGTCTCCCTGTCCACCTCCTGTCTCCTGCCTTCTGAACCACCCTCCATGCCTCTCTTTCCGCCTGCTCCCCTCCGTTCAGTTCCACGATATTTGCTGTGACTTTCATCTGGTCTGCTGATGTGGATACAGTACAGCTTGTATACCCAGTTTGGGATTAGCTGCTCGGTTGGGGCAAACCACACTGGTCCCAGGGGCAGCATTCTTTTCCATGTATATGAGCTGACTTGCCATACCTCCCTGACTCAGGTTATGGCACTAGGATGTTAGAGGCACACAGTAAGCACGTGATGGTCACTTCCAGCATGCCCTGCCCCCACTAGCCTGGCTTCTGGCCAGCCACAGTGTCCCCTGAGCATCCTGACGGAGGTCCTGAGAGAGGAGTACCTCTTTTCCTGACTCCTGCCCCTCCCTTCCACATGAGCTGATGTTTTTTCACAGGTTCTATAAACGTAGCAGAATTTAGAGTGTGTGAAGTTTCTGGTAGCACCTCAGAGCTGAGTTTATTTTCCCAGAAATAGTAGGTGCCGCTGCCAGAAAGGGTAGACCAGCCCGTTCTCAGAAACATCAGGTGATGATGCTCAATAAGTGACGCACAACGGCCGGGGCCCTCTGGGCACCAAGGGGTTAATGTGGTGGGCCCCCACCTGGGAGGGGGTCACAGCTCCTGTTACAGGTTGCATTATTGACACCAGGCATCTAACTCCACTGGAAACAATCCATCAAAAGAGCACTGGGGCCAAGTGTTAGCTTCAGCTCACAAGTGAACGCACTTGAGCCAGCCCTGCTTCCCAAACTGCACGGAAAGATGGAGAATTTTTGGATGTACCAATTTGAGAGTCACGAAGAAGAGGTAGGTGCAGCCTCAGGCTTCAAAACGATGTTGCTGCTGTGCTCTTGGTTTTCTTCCTCTGGTCCTTTCAGATTGTAAATTGTTCTTTGTGTTTCCCTCGACTGCAGGAGTGAGTGAGCAAAGCAGGAATGGGTCCACAGAGTAGGCATTAGCCAGAACGGGA
This sequence comes from Cabassous unicinctus, assembly GCA_029593785.1. NCBI lineage: Eukaryota > Metazoa > Chordata > Mammalia > Cingulata > Chlamyphoridae > Cabassous > Cabassous unicinctus. The sequence continues at coordinate 10,391 of JAQZBX010018812.1, read as the reverse complement.
GGGATGTGATCGGGCTCCCCCACAGTTTGGAAGTCCGGCATGGCCTGAAGAGAGAAACGGCCATTTGACCACTTAGGGGGCTTGGAAAGATGATGTCCTCTCTGCCTTCTCTCCCATTACCACTGTGTTCTTTTCCTCCATGTTCTGGGAAATATGTTACTTTGGGCACGTAACCTCCCATTCCATGCTTTGTGTTGTTCAGTTCGCTTCAGTGATGCTAATTAAAATGAATGGAGATTAGTGCCTTGCCCATTAGGAATTGCTTTGCTGGTAAATGGAGCAGTGGGTAGAATGTACCCTCATACGGTGCCTGGCACAGAATAAGCCCTTCAGAAATGGTAGCTATTGTTCTTAGCAGATGATGTGATATTATGGCAAATACTGTTCTCTTAGCTGCATCTCTTAATAAAAATTAAAAATAACTGGTCCCCCCACCCCCACTGAGATCTGGTGGTCTGGGAATGAAAGTGCAGGAAGACCATCAAAGAAAACGAGTGGACTTAAGTGGGGACGCGAATGCAAGGCTCCTCCTTTGTCCATCACAATTGGTAATGCATTTAAAATAAATGCAGTGAGGATATTTCAATGGAGAAAAGATAACTTCTGTTATTTCTGAGCAGCTATATCCAAGATAAGTTGTCCACCTTACAATGAAGTTTCTGTTTTCTAGTTAACTGGTTAATTTTTTTCCCTTTGATAGCATGACTTCAGAAGCTTTGAAAACCCTTTTAAAGGTGATAAAATGAGTTATTTGTGTGTCGCCCCAATTTTGAAAGCGCCCTCTGTTTGTGGAGCTTGCGGCTGTGTAAGGCTCTCTCTGAAGCCCCTGGTGGTCCAGGTTTTCACCCTACAGCTTTCACCCGGATTTAGCAGACCTGGGGGCTGAGGATGGGAACATCTTCCCTGTGGAGAAAGAGAGAATGGAAATGGTTAGAGTATTTTAATTGACAGTTATCTCAAAATGTTCAGTTGTATTAATTGACTCTGTTATAAATGTGTATATAAAACGCTTCATTAGGCCCAGGCTATTATCCTTTTAATGATGTAATTATGCCCCTACAATGCCTATACTAACTTTCCTACTTTACCACATTAAGGAAATACAAATGTGCATTGATAATATAGTTTGAATTGAGAATGAATAATTACGGATTTCTTAACGTTTTGATTTTTAGAGGCATGATAAATCTTGGGGCAAGAAAACTAATCATAGATTTGGGCATTTTATAGTTATAACATGGAATAAAATTAATTTAAAACAACTTACATCAGTGAGGAGAAAAAAAATGTACATTTATTTGAGAAAAGAGATAAAGTAAGGTAAACCAACAAGCATAATAAGAAGCTATAGGGGACGCTGGAATAGAGAAGCCCCACACAGTCTTCAAACTGAAGTTTACAAAAGAATTAGAGCGAGTGCTGCCCTAGGTAACCACACCTTTGAAAGTCCATCTAGAAAACGGAATGAAACCAGAATTTTGCATCTGGAAAGTAATGGAATGCTCAAATACTCAATTACAGTCTATATGAAATATCACCTTTGAGAACACTTGTTTCCATTGTATCTGGGATACTGTTTTAATCATATGGGAATATACTATTTGCAAGCAATGTCTTTCAGAAAAAGGAGACACACAGACCATAATCAAGGACCACTGAAGAGAACTGTTATCTGCACATGGGTACAAATAACCACATGCCCATCAATGCAATGCTACAGGTGTTCATAACCTACTCTGTGGATAAACTGTTTTTGTTTCCTTTTTCCCACGATACAAAAGGACTGGTGTTTCATCCTTCCATATATTCACATTTACTAAAGCCCATGTAATATTTTATGGGAGGTCCTATATTAGGCACTTGGAGGAAAACCATGTAAGTTAATCGTAAACCCTGTCTTCATGATATTTAATAAAATATTATAATAGTATGATTATTATCCTATGATATTACAATATTTTTATAAAATTCAAGGGAAAAAGTGATGTGCCACAGTAATGGCACAGATAATATACAAGGAGTTCTCAAAGCACAGGACAGAGATTCTTTTCACCTAAGGGAGTCAGGGAAGACTTCATGAAAGATGTAACATTTGAAAGGGGACTTTGAAGGCTCATGGACACGTGGAGTTCAGAATTCAGAGAAGAGCATACAAAAGGCGCTGAGCACAAACGCACAGATTGGATTCAGGGAACAGAAAGTAGTTCGGTTTGACTTGACAGTGGAGAGCAAGGGCTGGAAGAAAAAAAAAGAAAGGGAAGAAACCACAGAGTGCCTTAAATGCCAAGGTAAGGAGTCTAGAATCTATTCTACAAGCAAAAAGACAGCACCAAAGATTTTTTAATTGAGGAATGACTTGCTTAGGTCTTACTAAAACTGTGTTTAAACTGAATGTAAATAGGTGCTTAATCAGAGGTCTCTGGTGAATAAGATTCATGAGCTCTTAGTTCCTGTGTCTCGTGGTATATTCGCTGCTTGTTGATTGAAAGAAAGAAAGAAAGAAAAACCTTTTCTCACATATGTGTAATTTCTAAATATTTCAGTCCCACATGAATTTGGTAAAACGTAATTTTTCAAGAATTATTTTCTCCCATCCTTCATTGCATTGAAATCTTGGAGGAAAGGACACATGCACTGGGACTAGTCAAGGTTGGCTGAAGCCAGCCGGGGTCTTTCTCCATGTGTCTTAGACAGTGGTCTGTCACGATGGGTCGTGGTCTTTGCAAATGAGCTGTGTTGTAAATTCCAGTAGAGTAACGCATGTGCATGTGATTCTCTTTTTAAAGCAATCACTATAATAGGGTCACATTCAGCCCTCATATTCTGAAATGCTTTCTTATATGGGAGACAGTGGGCATGTCCAATATTGCACACACCAGTTGTATATATCCTGGCATCACCACCCCCAGCCTTAGCTAGTAGTGAGCTTTTCTTTCCAATATACCATTAAGAGTTGTGGGAATTATAAATTAGGGTCTTTATGGTATGATTTATAGAGCTTTCTTTTTGCTTTTTAATTTTATCCATGAATAAATTTTTAATAAGGAAGTAAGGAAGATGAGATGGAGAAGGCAGCTCCATGGGTATGTGCTGTCCTTGTGAACACTGTCCCAGAGGGATGAGATAATTTTTGTAACTGTTGGAAACATAATAGACTTCTCAAATGTTGGTTAATAGAATGTTTTTGCCTGCAAGTAACAGAGAAACCTCTTCATTCAAACCTTATTCAACCACAACATTTATTATCCAGGCCATAGGGTGGGCTTCAGGCTTGGCATAATCAATAAGTCAGTGATGTTGTCAAGGACCCAGGTTCTTTCCATCTCTCCACTCTGCCTCTCTAGAATTGGAAGCATCCTAAATCTGGTCGTTCTCATCTCATAAGATGAATGCCAGTAACTGTTGAGGCTACATGCTTCCCATTTCGGGAAGGAGGTAGATGTTGCCAATTTTCCCTACCACTAAGCCAATTTAGAATATGTTCCCACCCCTAGATAAATAAGAGTCACCAGAGGAATATCAATACATTGATGATGTTTCGAGTATATGCCCCTGAAGCTGGGGATTGATAGCTTAATTCTTCTTCATGTTGAAGAAGAGTGAATACCTAAATAAAATTAGGGTTCATTTAATGAGGAAGAAGCATGGGAGGAAGGAAGGTATTAGGAGAAGTAGACAGTCTACAGCATTCTTCCTATCAAGGAACAGACACTGCAAACACCAAAAAAATGTAGATTGATTGATTGCTTTGTTCATGCCCAAGCACTGAGCTGACCCCTATGTGTATCACCAGGTGATGCTCGCGTCAGCCCTGGGAAGAGAGGACGGGTAACCTCCTAGGGTCACAGAGCCCTAAGTGGTAGACCCAGCATTCAGGCTGTTGTCTGTCAGATGCTGGCGCTTGAGCACTAACCCACTTTGCCGTCCTGAAACATAAGTTATGATTTTACTTGTTCTGCCACAGTATAAAAATCAGTGTTTTTCAAGAGAGAAATATAACTTGTGTTTCCTGTAATCATGCTCTGCTTTTGAAAATGGAACCTAATATTGGAAAACCAGGTAATGGTGCTTTGAAGATTAGACCCAGTGTCTTAAGTATTGATTGAATTTTACTTCATTCGGCTTTGTTCCAGGACCTTCCATGTTCCTGGCACTGCAAGAGAAAAAATATCTATGTCTCCTCCACTGGAGGCCTTTCCTGACCCAGCCTCGGGCAGTTGGGGTCTCTCCTCCCTGTATGCTCTGTGGCTCTGGGTTCCTGCCTGCTATGGCAACGGTCATGTCACATTTTGACCACAGGGGGCGCGCTAAGAATCCCTACATAATTGTACTTATTAAAGGCTGCTTAAAATTAATTCACATCAAAAAAAATTTTTTAATTCACTTAAAATGAGGGCCAAAATTTCAAATTAAATATTGGGGGGGACTTTATCTGATAAGGACTTTACCTTGAAAAAATACTAAAAATTATAAACATAAGCTTAGTTTATCTTTTGATTAACAATATGTAGTTTTTAATCCCAGCTATGTGCTAATTCTTAGAGAATGAAGTGTTTATTTGGGGAGTTATAATTTTTTTAAGTCATTGAATCAATAGGATGATAACTTTCTTCAGTTCACATGTGGCTTTTGCAGCATGATCAGAGAGTGATTTCAATCATAAAGAGGACCATTTCAGCAAAAATATTTAAGAATTGGCTCAATTTTCCCAAGAGCCACTCTTAACTGTTTGATATTTTAATCATTCTCTTTTAAAGCATCTCTAACATTATCATCCTTTCCACTTTCCTAATTGTTAACTGGTGCAATTCCACCAACTCCTCAACTGTCAGTGGCTGGTTTGAGCAGATCTCCAATATTGCCTTCTTTAACTTCATGAAATTCATGTGGATTTTTTTGTAATATTTGCAATATCTGCTGTACATTTGTTGTTGTTGTTGTTGTTTTTTTGCATTGTAATGCCAGATGGTCCCGACAACAATAGGAGACTGGCAGGATAGATACTAGTGTTTGGAGAAGGACTGTCAGGGTGAGCACTGGCATTGTAAGTCATCGTCTCATTAGTGACTTATTTGTATTATTACCACTTTTGTTTTCCTACAAGGACTCAAAGAGTGCTGTTCACAGGGGATACCCTGCGTTTGTCTGTAGATCTGTCTCCCTGCTAGATCAAGAGCTCCATGGGGGCAGGCAGGGATCCAGACTTACTCAGACATTGTCAGCCCTTCAGTGTCCACTAAATGAATCAGTGACACAGGTAGAGCTCACTTTTTCTGTCTCCTGATTAGAATTTCTCCAAAAGTTTTTCAAGATCTCTGTATAACTCTTCAAATCATGGCTTTGCTCTCAGAAGTCTTGCCTCAGTCCTTAGGCATTTCTGGAAAGAACCTTGCTCACTGTCCATTTGGAAAGAGCCAGGGGACCTTTAACCGTTAGCTTTGAGGTATTCTCATTATCATCCCATCACCTTTTCCAGATTGTAATCTTCTCTTCCCACACATTTCCAAGGGTGAAAGAGGATTAAGGCAAAGAGAAGAGGAGCTTGAATCTCCCAGTTCAACTTGGGAAATGGTTATTAAATACCTATATTGTGCTTCCTCATTGGGCAGAGAGTAGGAGCTGTGTGTAATCCTCTGTTACCCTCTGCAGAGCACACAAGGGTCCAGTGATCACTCCTTGCCCTGTTCTTCCACCTCATCTCATTGCCGTGACAGAGCTATGATGTTCCTCCTCCCTGCCTGTTTCTGTTACCTCTGCCCCTTTCCTGTCCATCCTACTCCATGAATACCTGCATAGTTTTCAGGATTGGGCCAAAGCCTCACCATCCCCCTGAAGCATTGCCTGAAACACATCCCTTCTCTCCTACGGAATTGACCCTTCCCCACTCTATGTCCTCCTGTACAGATAATGCCCTAGCCACGTGCCAAGGCCCTACCTGTACATATCTGCCTCCCTCCCATTACCTGGAAAGGTGTGAAGAACAGGACCATGTCTCCTTCCTCTTTGTTTCCTGGCCCAGTGTTGGGAACACAGGTAGGCACTGAAATGTCTGTTGAGGGAATAAATGAATAGTAGTGATCCGTGTGCTGCTTCTCTCATCATAGGCATAGCCTGAAAGTTCCTTGAACTATTGTCTATCTCAGGCCACCACCAGCAGTACAGTGTTTGCCTCTGGAAGATGTTCAATCAGAATTAAAATGAATGATCAGCTTTCTCTCAGGGCGCTTTTGCATCCTTGGGGCAGCCTCTGGCTCCCCTGCCACTAAACAGGACTATCCATCTCTTGCCCTGGCTTTGAGGAATCTGAGTCTTAGAGCTAAGAGTTCAGCTTTGTGGAACTCCAGTGCTGTAGTGGTAAAATTCAGATTATAGTTCTCGAGACTCTGTAGGAAGATAAGCTGTTGAGTTTAAAGAGACTTTTAATTACACAGAACAGAGAGGCATTGATGAGTCGTCTTTGAACATACCTCCTAGACAGCTATCCCTGTGCAGTCCTTACCTTTGGGAATTCCTGACCCCACATTTGCTTCTTACCCTTGATCTCATTTTATTTAAAATTGAATATCCATACCAGGAGGTATGATACTCCAGACAGAGAAATATGTAATAATGATTTTTACTTTTTCTATCATATTTCATCAGCTAAATTTGCCTCCAAGATATTCTTTGAAAATAAAAAATATGATCCAATTTGATTTTTTCCCACTTTTGAGAGCATATCAAGGTAGAAGTTGGAGATAAGTGGTGAAGGACTTTTAAAGCAGACATCAGAGACAAACTGAATATTGACACCTTTGTTTAGGCTTTATGGAAGCTGTGTCTGTCTGGAAGGTGCCCATCCATCCTTGACTTTGTCGACAAGGAGTCTGTGGTGATAAGTAGGCCTCTACCATGTGGGGTCCTTTCTCATTTTGGACAACTTTGTTGGAGCTCAGGTTAGAGTCTTCACAGTAAAGACCATTTCTCTAATTCAAACTGTGGATTTGATGTTCTACACCTAGCAGTTTAGGGGTGCTTATCAGAAAAGGGCTTACCATTGTTCACTAAAAAATAATGAAAGAAAGTGTTGGGTAGTTCTGTTTCTTCTGCAAGTTGGAAAACATGGTAAAGCTAGAAACTACATGGAAATCATTTATTCACTTAACATTTACTGAGTACTCACTGTATATAAGACACTTGGATTACAAAAACGAATGAAACAGAGTCCCTGCCTAAGAGCTCTGGGGTGGAAGAGGAGCCATACATATAAACAGCTAACAGAGCTTGGCCCTTAGCAGGGAGGAAAGGAGAGCAGAACTGTGAGCAGAATCTGAGAACACTTCAGCGACATGAATGCTTTTGACTTGAGCACTGAATGTTGGAGAGTATGAGGGAGGACTCTCTAGATGGAGGTAATTAATGGTACACACGAATGGAAGGAAACATAAATGCAGAAAGCCAGCGTGTCGGGTGTCTGCAGGGTGAGTTCTCTGGTAATGCTGGCACGTGCCCGCTGGAGCCTCTGTGGGTCAGTACTCATGGCAGCCTCCTCCATGCCTCTTCTCCAGCATTCCATGGTGCCTAGCCCTGGTCACTTAGTCTTACTGTGGGGTCTGACCTCCCTTGTCTGCATCTAAGCCCACTGTCCAGATAGCCTGCCTTTTCACATCATCCTAGGATGATCTGGTGCCTGCAACATTGCAGAAAAAACCCATTTTTAGAAGATTTGAAACAGAAAATGGTGAAATAGAGAAGTAGCAGCTGCAAAATGCTTCTGAAGGATTTTTTAAAAAAATGAAGGTGTTACACAGCCCTCAAACAAAGCAATTAAAGAAAAAACAGCTGCACTGTTTCCCCCAGGGTCTAGACCCTTAAAATCATTGTGACAGAGAAAATACTTGGGGGAAAGAATAAAGACATAAATATCTAAGAAAGCTCTTCAGATGTGAAAAATTGGGGAAATTTAAAGGCATTAAATTCTCATGAAGATGTTACTACATTAATTTTGTGTAGGCCAAACATAGAGCTAAATCAGCATTAGCCACCAGCCCTTGGGATGCCAAATGAAAAATTATGTGTTTCTTTTTAAAGGTGTTCAGGGCTACTTTAACATGGCAAGGGGTTATGGGGTCTGGGGTGCTTTATATCTGCTGCTACCCTGAGTCTGCCCTCTTGGCTTCACTGCGGAGTGTGTTAATTTATAAATAGGTGTGCATATTTAAGCATCTCATTGGTCCTCACTTCCCTGCCCAGAATCAGCCATATGGAATCACAGGAAAGAAATCCAGGCTTATGGCAGTAGGCTGGGACCATACAGCTTGTTACTCTGCATAATATGCATTTTCATCACATCATCTTTTTTTTTCTTTTGATGCCCTTTGTATTAGCAGTTGTGCAGACTTCTTGGAAGAGGTTTACTTTTTTATGATTTCATGTAATGCTCACTGAGGAACCCCTTGTGTATTGGCCTATTCCCTCCTCAGCACCATTGCTTTCTGAAACATTGTCCTTTTCTATCAGAGGCATTTTACTGATGTCTCTATACCTCAGCTTCCCCAAGGGGGTCAGTCTTCAAAAGATCAGACACAGATTCAAGCAAACACTAGTGTTATTTTTCTTCCTTTGCCCAGGGTTTATCTGTCCTCTCTCACATCCCACATGTCCTCAGAGAATAGACCTTTGTGTGGTTTCTCTGTGTTTTATTCCGTCTATGAAACATCACCAACAAACTGTGAAGCAGTATATTCCTTCTCTCAGAGGACAGCAGCTACAGAATTTTTCTTAAGCAACCCTTGTGGCTCACCTAAAGATTTCCTTCATCTCCCAAGATTTCAGGAGCACACAGGAACATTGAGGTATCTGTTGGAGAGAGTTTCCAGAGCCTGCATTAGTCCCATCTCTATGCTTTCTTCCTTTATTTGGTCATTCATTCAGCAGGAATTTACAGAGCCCCTGCAGTGTGCCAGGCACTGGCCTGGAGCTGCCAATTCCCTCTTAGCAGGGTCTGCCCAGACAAGGAGTTTGAGTCCTCCCCAATAGTGTATCTGTGGGGACCATAGCCCCAAACCGGTTTTTCTAAACCTTACTTTCAAACATATCACTTGACAAAGGATTTTCAAACAACTTTTTTCAGTCCTTGGCTTAACTTTGGGTTCACTGTTTGTATAGTGTAGATCCATGGATTTTTTAAAAAATTTTCATTCTGTTACAATATTTAAAATCTAACCTTTCTTTTTTTATCATATTCAGATATATATTTCAGTACTGTTAATTGCATTCACAATGTTGTGTTACTATCCCCACCATCCATTACCAAAAATTTCCATCATTCCAGATAGGAACCCTGTACATTTTAAGCCTTAACTTCCCATTTCCTATCCCCACCCTGTCCCCTGGTAACCCATATTCTAGATTCTGATTCTATGAGTTTGCTTATTCTAATTGTTTCAAATCAATGACATCATACAATATGTGTCCTTTCGTGTCTGGCTTATTTCACTCAACATGATGTCTTTAAGGTTCATCCATGTTGTCACATGTATCTTCATGCCTGATTATGGCTGAATAATATTTCATTGTATGTATATACCACATTTTATTTATCCAGTCATCAGTTATGGATACTTGGGTTGCTTCCGTCTTTTGATAATTGTGTATAATGATGCTATCAACATTGGTTTGTAAATATCTATTCAAGACCCTGCTTTCAGTTCTTTTCAGTATGTACCGAGTAGTGGGATTGCTGGGTCATATGGTAGTTTTATCTTTAGCTTTCTGAGGAGCCACCAAACTGTCTTCTGTAGCGGCTGCACCATTTTACATTGCCAACAGCAATGAATGAATGTTCCTATTTCTCGGCATCCTCTCCAACACTTGTTATTTTCCATTTTTAAAATAGCAGCCATTCTAATGAGTGTGAAATGGTATCTCATTGTTGTTTTGATTTGCATTTCCCTGATGACTAATAATTTTAAGCATCTTCTCATGTGCTTTCTGGCCATTTGTATATCTTCTTTGGAGAGATGTCTATTCAAGACTTTTGCCCATTTTTAAAAATTGGGTTGCTTGTCTTTTTGTTGTTAAGTTGAAGGATTTCTTTATATAGTCTCGCTATTAAAATGTTATCATATATATGGCTTCCAAATACTTTCTCCCATTGTGTGGGTTGTCTTTTTACTCCCATGAAAAATTCCTTTGAATCACAAAAGTTTTGAATTTTGATGAGGTCCCATTTATCTATTTTTTTCTTTTGTTCCTTGTGCTTTGGATAAAGTCCAAGAAACCATTGCCTAACACAAGGTCCTGAAGATGCTTCCCTACATTTTTTTCTAGGAGTTTGGTAGTTCTAGCTTTTATATTTAGGTCTTTGATCTATTTTGAGTTGATCTTTGTACATGATGTGAGGTAGGGGT
>JAQZBX010018811.1:0-34290 GCA_029593785.1 Cabassous unicinctus | reverse complement strand
AAGTCCAAAACCCAGCCCAGCATTTACTAGTGTGTGGCTTGGACACCCCATCCAAGCCTTCCTATATTCAGCTGTGAAAAGGGAGAACACTGCCCATCTTTCCCAGTTATTGTAAGGGTTGGAAATAATGTATCTAACACCCTGGCAAGCTCATGGTACCCATTAAGTTATTGTTAGTTGAGCCTTTCTGGTGAGAACTGACTGTCCTTACCCAGTACTTAACAATTAGGGGCTGCTAGAGAGAAAGGAGGAAGAAAAGTTACAGGGAAGATGGAACATGCAGAAGGGAAAAAGAAAAATCATACTTTTTTTTCAAAGCCCAATACAAAAGCCACCACCTCCTCAAGGAAACCTTCTCTCTCCTCTGCTTGTGTTCCCATAGCACTTACTCACATTGAAGCAAGCACCGAGCTCTGCGAATGAATGGATGAATGAGGCATCCAAAACAGAAAGGGACAGAAAGGAGCCTCGACTCCACATGATGCAAATCACCGAGGCAGGCTTTCCCCCACCCCAGCCCGACAGCCCTATTCTGTTCCAAGAGCCATGAACCCAGGACGCAGCTCATTTCTCAACACCAATGCCACCCCTCGTACTCACTCCTTCCATCTCTCTGGTAGGGAGTGAGGGGAGGGGGACGTTCCCAAATAAACACTGGTGACACCTGAAGGCTAGATTCAGAACAGATGAGGGAAACTGAGTCCCAAGAGTAAAAGACAAAACAAATCTTTAACTTTGGGATCCCTGGGGTCGCAGCAGTCAGGCAGGGGCTCTCTAATCTCGCCAACGGAACTAGAGTTCACAATTCCCTGCAACGATGCCGGAAAATGAGGACCAAACCTAGGAGAGGGGACCGGGACAAGAGCTTGCGTGGACTTGGCCTAGCCGGCCCGGCCTGCGGGAACCCCTGCCAAGGTGCCCCCAGCCCTGCCTTTGCCCGGGCGCAAAGCGCGCCCGGTCGCCGTCGCCTTTGTCTCCTCTGCAGAACCCGGAGCTTCCTCTGTCCCGCCCTCGGACGCGCACACGAGTACTGGGCAGGGAAACGGAAAGCGTCTTTTGCATTTCTTTTTTCAACAAAGTAAACTGAATCTAAACGTCAACACCTCAGCTCCCAGGTCCACCCACCATCACCAGCTACCAACCTCCGGGCTTGTCCCGGGCGGCGGCGGCGGCGACGTTCACGCGCGCCACGACTTCCCAACAACCCTCTCGCTGCACTTCCGAGTCCCGGCGGCGGCGACGAGCTTTTCCCGGGACGCGCCCTCCTTCCCCGGCGGCAGCCCTTAGACGGCGCGTGCCCCGTGCCCGCGCGCGCCCTCGGCGCACGCCCCCGCAGCCGTGGCCGCGCGGCCTCAGCTCCAGGTGGCGGGGCTCGAGATTGCGGCGTGCAGCGGTGCGGGCGCGAGCAGGCCGCGCTGCTGGAGAAGGGAGTGCAAGAGCGCGGCCTGTCTCTCCCAAACCCGGCTGCGCGGGTTATCTGCCCCGCGTTTTCCCGCAGGAGCCCTCGACCCTGCTCATCCGTTGGTTCCCGGTTCCTGCGCTCAGCCACGCACACAGACCTCTCTCCCCCGCGTCTTTGTTAATTGTGGTCCCGGCGGCATGCAGGTTTGGAGGCGGAAGTCACCTGAAACTCAAGATGGGCGTTGCGCCTTTCTAAATCCAGCACCGGTGGTCCCCACGTACATTTTGCAGGCGAAAGGAGGCGGTTTGGTGGAGTGGAGAGGGGGCGGGCTCTGTAGCCCCAGCTGCTTCAAGAGCTTGCTGGGTGAACTTAGCCCCTGCTAGCCGCCCTGTCTTCTGTAATACGAAGTTTCCCTGCTCTCACGAATTAGACTGAAAAATCAAATGGGACGAGCTTTATGAATTGTAAAGCAATTTACAAAGATTTTCAGTGGGTTGTTAAAAAAGTGGAAGATCTGAAGCTGCCTCAACGGGAAGCAATTAGGGCAGTGACTTTATGCAGACTAATGCCCAAAGGTTTCCAACGCCTAGCTTAAGGGACGGACTTGCCAGAGTTCCACAGACTTACCTAGCATTAGAGCCACGCGGGTGGTTCTAATCTGGTAAATGTGGATAACTCCGCTTTAGGCGGCAGGAAAACAAATAGGCTGTGCTCCAAGAAGGAAATCCAGCAACCATTGTAATAGTCCAGGAGATTATCTTTCTGGTTACGTAATCCTCTGGGAACTTGAGGTATATTCTCTTAGTTTCCCACCATCCCCAAAACCTAGTACAGGATGGTGTTCAGTAAGCAGGTGTTAATAAACTAGCCCCAAGTAGGAATGCCAGATTTAGCAAATAAAAAATGCAAGACGTCCAGTTAAAATTGCATTTCAGATAAACGGCAATTAATTTAGTGTAAGTATGGTCCGTGCAATATTTAGGACATACTTATGCTAAAAATATATATTCGTTGTTTATCTGAAATTTAAATTTAACTAGGTACCCCGTATTTTATTTGACAACCAAGCCCCAAGACACTTTGGCAGAGGGAGTGGTGGTGCAAAAACTCGGGTCATGTAGTATCCGTCTTAGGGACTGCCCCCACGTTATTATTTTTTTTTTTTATAATCTTTTTTTCTCTTTTTTTTTTTACTTTGTACATTTATTAATTGAAAATATAAGCAATTAAAAACTAAAAAGTAAACACTGATTAATAAATATATACATTCCTCAAATGTAATGGATACATACAAATTTTTTTTTTTTAAGCAATATGCTACACAATATATTTGGTTCATAGTAACGCATTCATACAGTATTTGTCCTTTTGTGTCTGGCTTGCTTCACTCAGCATAATGTCCTCCAGGTTCATCCATGTTGCCATATGCTTTACGACTTCATTTCTTCTTACAGCTGCATAATAATCCATCGTGTGAATAGACCAGTTTGTTTATCCATTCGTCTGTTGATGGACACCTGGGTTGTTTCCAACTTTTGGCAATGGTGAATAATGTTGCTATGAACATCGGTGTGCAGATGTCTGTTCATGTCACTGCTCTCAGTTCTTCTGGGTATATACCCAGTAGTGGTATTACAGGGTCGCGTGGCAAGTCTATATTCAACTTCTTTAGGAACTGCCAAACAGTCCTCCACAGTGCTTGTACCATTCTGCATTCCCACCAACAGTAAAGAAGTGTTCCTATCTCTCCACATCCTCTCCAACACTAGTTCTCTGTCTTTTTAATAGTGGCCATTCTGATAGGTGTGAAATGATATCTCATCGTAGTTTTGATTTGCATTTCCCTAATCATGAGTGATGTTGAGCATTTTTTCATGTGTTTTTTTGCTGTTTGTATTTCTTCTTTGGAGAAATGTCTATTCAAGTCTTTCGCCCATTTTTTAATTGGGTCATTTGTCTTTTTATTGTTGAGTTGTAACATCTCTTTATATATCCCCTACATTATTTTTAAATACTATTAGACTATCATATATGCTCACTGTCATTTGCATTCAGCGCCAGTCTACATACATACACACACACACGACAAACATTTACCTGAGAACACAAAAGAAAATATTTAACTACAAGTAAATTAGAAACATCAATTATATAAAAATAGCAAAGATTTACAGGTAAGCAATAGACTTGGGAAAGTATTTGCAGCAAATATGCTACAAAGTGATTATTTTTATTATATATAAATTTCATGCAATTAATAAGAAACATCAGAAGCCAAATATAGATGAGCAAGACACCTGTGGCAGTTTGATATTGTTTATGAATACCAAAAAGAGATCCTGATTATGTTTGTAAACTAGTCTGTTCAACTGAGTGTGATACCCTTTGATCATATTAAATTCAAAGGTTACGTTTACTTGATTAAATTAAGATTAGAGCTTTGATTGGGCTATGTTAGTATGGTATTGAGTCCGAGCCCCCTTGGTGGGTGGACACTCACACAGAAAAAGACACCAAAGAGGAAGAAAGATGGCTCAATAGACACAGCAGAGGCCTGGGAAGAGAGATGAGCCTGACTGTCTACAGCTGACCCTATGAAGAGACCAGAGCAGCTGAGCTCAGAAAGAAACGAGCCTTGGGAAGAAAGATGAGCCTTATGCCGGACTACAGCTGCGATCTGAAGAAGCTGGGATCCTGGAGCTTTAAGAGGAAGAAGGAAGGCTGAGCTCTCACAGGCATCATTCACCATCTTGCTTCAACATGTGGGAAATGAATTTGGGTGAGAAAGCACCTCTTATGGTACCTTGAGTTGGACTCCTTAGGGCCTTGGGACTGTAAGCATCTAGCCGGAAAAAAATACCCTTTATAAAAGCCAATAGAGTTCTGGTGCTTTGCTTCAGCACCCCTCTGGCTGACTAATAGAACACCTGAATAGACAATCCACCAAAAAAGGGGGATACAATTAGGAAACAAATATATCGCAAAAAGCTCAAAGTAAATTACACAATTTTTCACATATGAAGTTAGCAAAAATTTAAATAATACTGAATGCTGGCAAGGATGCTGTGAAATGGGCATTGATACACACTATTTAGGAAAGTAAGCAATTTGGCAATATTGAAATCCTTAAAATATATCAAAATCCTTCAAAATGTTCAAATCTTTTGATTTTGAACTCTGTTTTTGGGAATAAATCCAGAGGAACTAAACCATAATGTGGGAATTGTTCTTACAAAAAGAGATGTTAATCACATTTTAATTTATAATATAATAGGGAACAAAAAAACACTTTGAAAACTGCCTAAATGTTCAAAAATAGATAAGTGGAAATTAAATGAAAACTTACATACTCATGATATATTATATATGCAAACCTTTAAAATAATGTTTGCTATGCATATGTAATATGACCATATCTATATATTTTTAAAATCTGTGCATGGAAAAATGACTGGAAAGGAAGTAAACCAAAATGCTACTCATGATTGAATTTGGACAGTGAGACTTGCTTTATTCCAACTTTTCCACATTTTTATGGAGCATATATTAATTTTATAATGGAAAAAATTAATGTGGAATTTTCTTTAAAAAAAACAAAGATACTTTGATTACCATAAAGTTCACCTTATGGACTCTAGAATCCCACTTTTGCCTAATCATGCACCTAATGCTGAAACTATCCAAATATTAAAAACACCTTAAAACATTTTCCTCAGATATAAATACCCTCCAAATTCTGTTTTCTCTTAAACTGGGGACTACTCATAGTGAATTCTTAGTTCTTGCTGAATTAATTTATCAATTTACTCACCTAACTATATACTAATTTAAGTGTCTTAAATTCTTTTTTTAATCCAGCAAATCATAGGTAGCCTTGGGTTTTTCTCCCTTCGAATTAAACTCTAAAACAGGCCAAACTTAATAGCACAGACTTCTTTTAAGGCAGAGTTTGGAGTGAAAAGAGTGGACGATGGGAGACTAAGTTCCTCTTGGAAGTGAGAGTTAAGATAATGGAACTAAATCAATGTTGAAGCCTAAACACCTGGAGAAAAGTTGGGGGACCTTTTGCCCCTATCTTTAATGCTTCACACATGGACGGAAGTGTCTGGTCTTTGAAGATCTGTGCCCCCTTTGGAGCAGAAGTATCAGGCTTCTGGGATGCCGTGACTTGGAGCTGGAGCAGCCAGCCCTGGCTGGAGCTGCCTGGCTTGGAAGCCTTCTCTGTTCTGACCCTACCTGTAAATCCATGGGTTGACATGCAAACCTCCCTAGGGTTTAAGGGATAAAGTCAATGGCACAAAATTGATGATAATTGAGGTTAAAAGAGGAAACCAATTTGTGCGTTGGTATTGTATTTCTTTAGAGGTAAATATATATATATATATCAAAATGAGAATGCCCATGTGAGTAATTATTGGTCAGGCCCACTTTACACCATTACTTTAATCACAAGTTATTAATCAGGCGCCTGCACTGGGCGTGTTTTCTCTCTCACCCTCTCAATTAGCTGGGTCTGAATATCCCCAGGGCCTCCTGCCTTGACAGGCAACCCGGAGCACTCTTCAGCCTGCAGGACTGGTGTTTAGGAGGGATTAACCAGGCAGACTCTTCTTTGTAAATTCAACTATGACTCAGTCATAGGAATTATACTCATTCAACAGAGGCACAAATGGTTGTTAAGGCTTAATTGATAAAGGCTTTAAAGAAAAAGGAGTGAGTTTCTAATTATGGAATTTAAGGCACAGACAATAATGGGGAAGGATTAAAGGGCTTCCCAACCCTCACCACCTGGCACAGGTTCTCGTCTGCTCCACCTATGAAGACATCAGCTCTGGTTTTTGGTGACTCTCAACAGTCAACATTAAACTTGCATTTGTCCAGCATCTACTTTATATACAGCACAAAACTGATGGCTGGCTCAGATTTTTCAAAAAATGAAAAAGACTTTTCTGCAGGTAGTTGCAGTTTAGCTAGCAAATAATAACAAATTTAAAATAATGTAGACTCATGTCAGTAGACTAAACTATGCAGAGCACAATTCAATGTCACATCCTCCAAGAACCCTTCCCTGACTACCTTGGCAAAATTAACTCCTGCCTAGTCACTCTCTATTCCATTACATTGTTCATTTATATTTTCCTTATACCACTTACCACCCTCTGAACTTCTCTTGTTTGTTTGTTAACATATTATTAACTATATCAGCATTATTCAGACCACTTGCAAGACACAATACATCAGTAAATTGTAAAATAAAGTTAAGTTTGCAGACTTAATTTTTTTATGAAATGGAAAAGAATAGAGTAGAATAGAAAATAAAATAGAATACTATAGCACACCACTGGATTGTTATTACAAATAGTAAGCATTGTAAATATTACAGCCAATTGCAATGAGCAGAATTAAAGGAGATGATGGAAGACTATGCAAATATCAGTTGACTAGTACAAGTCAATCTATCTTCTATTAGCAAACATCTCATTCGATTTTCCTGGTATATGTTGTGACAGTGACCATCACCATTACAGGACAGTTAATACTGTACAGTTTAACTTTATATTAACATTATTCACAGTTGATTGTAAAGCATTTTTGTGAATGGACATTATCAAGTGGTACATGTTTCAGATTTGAATCAAGTGTACATTTAATTAAATTTTAACATGGATTTCCCTCTAAATGGATGTCTTTATTATTAGAAGGGAAAAAAATGATGAAATAAAATGTTCAAGTTCAGTCAATGGATATGAAGAACTATAGATAGTGATAATTTTGAGAAAAATATTGATTCCGACCAGCAAGCTTCAACTTCATTTGAGGAGCATTCTAAAAAGAAAAAGAGCATACAAGACTTTATAAGGCAAATTATTTAAAATATGATTTTTATTGTGTAAAACCCAACAAAAGTGACAACCCCAATATATTATTTGTAATGACACCTTCAAAACTAACAGGGAACTTGGAATTACACATACTGAACTTGTCAAAAAGCTCCTTGAACCCTTATATCTATGGCCAATTTATTTTTGGCAAGGGTGCCAAGTTCACTCAATGGGGGAAAAAACCTGTCTCTTCAACAAATGGCTCTGAAAAAACTGTATAGCAAAATGCAAAAGAATGAAAATAGACCCCCTACCCCCATACCATATACAAAAATTAACTCAAAATGAATCAATGACCTACAGATTAGAACTTAAAACTACAAAACTCCTGCAACAAAACATAGGGAAACATCTTCATGACCTTGTATTAAGCAGTGGTTTCTTAGACTTTACACCAAAAGCTCAAACAAAAAAAGGAAAAAAGATAGAACTTTATCAAAATTTAAAACTTTTGTGCATCAAAGGAAATTAAGTGAAAAGACAAACTACAGATTGGGAGAAAATATTTAGAAGCCATATATATGATAAGGGTTTTTTATACAGAATATATAAAGAACTGCTACAACTTAATAACAAAAAGACAACCCAATTTTTAAAAACTGGTATTTCTCCAAAAAAGATATGGCCAATAAGCATATGAATAGATGCTCGGCATCATTAGCTATTAGGGAAATGCAGATCAAAATCATGAGACACCATCTCACACCCACTAGAGCAGCTATACTTAAAAAAATAAAAACAGAAAATAGTAAGTGCTCACAAGGATATGTAGAAATAGTAATCCTCCTAATTTATTGGTTAGAATATAAAATGGGTTTGATTCAAAAAAGTTTTTATATGTATCCAGTACATTTAATTGAGAAATGTATATATTTTTTAAAGAAAGAATATAAAATGGTACAGTCAGTATGGAAATGGTGGTTGCCCAAAAAGTTAAGCATAGAATTATCATATGACCTGGAAATCCCACTTCTTACCCAAAAGATTTAAAAGCAGGGGCTCAGATACTTAAACACTGATGTTCATAGTGACATCATTCGTAATTCCCAAAAGATGGAAGCAACTGAAATGTTCAAGAGATGAATGGATAAATAAAATGTGGTATATACATACAATGTGTGGAGGGCTCCATCCCCCCACAGAAGCTATGAATAACCAGCAAGAGCTGGCAGAAACATCTTTCTCAAAGCTCCAGAAAACAGTTAAAGGTCTGCAATAACAAGGTGAATACTGAATCAAGAAAAAGCTACATAAAAGCAGTAAAACCTTGTAACATCTTGGGTGGCCTCTTCACTGTCCCTCATCAACTTAGTGCAGAGCCAGTCCAGAGGGAGCAGAGTAACCCTCGTGCACATACTGGGCACATGTATATCAGGCAAAATCTATATGGTGGTGGCCAAAGGACTCACGATCCCAGAACTTGCCATGCATGTAGAAGGTAGTTCACAGAACTCTCCTACAGAATGCTGTGGGAGAACAGTAAAGTCTTGCCAACCGGGGCAGAGGATTGCTGGCTGTAGGACATACAGTGCTGTGTCCAAGACCATAAGGAAACTGTTTCCCAGGGAAGAAGGAACACTCAGAATCATGTTAACAGGGAAGTTCCTAGCATGCACAGAAAGGAACAGAGAGGGCCCTAAGCTTTGTCCTGCAGCTATTCTCTGTATGGGTGAGCCCTGAAAAAGGGTACTTGCCAGGTCAATTTGCACAAATTGGGAAAGGTATTTTGTTGTTGTGGTTGTTAGCTCCTTGCATTAAAGGAAAGCTCTGTCATAACACTGGTTGGCTACAAGCTTAAGGAACATTCAGAGTCTAAGTTCCAACACATTACAATGTTAAAATGTCCATATTTCAACAAAAGGTTACAAGACATACAAAGAAACAGGAAGCAAAGGAGGAGATTAAAGCATTAGAGTTGAGGAAGACCAGACCTTGGACATAATAGACAAAGATTTTTTTAAACAGTCTTAATTATACTCAAAGAGCTGAAAGAAAACATGGGCAAAGAACTAAGGGAAATCAGGAAAACAATAGATAAATACAAAGAGAAAATAAACAGAGAGATGGAAATTATGAAAAGGAACCAAACAGAACTGAAGACCACAGTAACAGAAATTTAAAAATTCCCTACAGGGGTTCAACAGCAAATTGGTGTTGGCAAAAGAAAGAATCAGTGAACTCGAAGTTAAGATGATTGAAATCATCCAGTCAGAGGAGTAGAAAGAAAAGAATGAAGAAAAGGGAACAGAGTATGAGGAACCTGTGACACACCAAGTGTACCCATAAATGCATTGTGAGAGTTACAGAATGAGAAGAAAGAAAGGAGCAGAGAGAATACTCAAAGAAATAATGGCTGAAAATTTCCCAAATTAACAAAAGACGTGAATATACACATCCAAATATTTCAACACATTCCAAACAGGATAAACCTAAATAGACTCAAGCCAGAGCATATTATAATTAAACTGTCAAATGTGAAAGATAAAGAGAGAATTCTGAAAGCCGCAAGAGAGAAATTATATGTCATGTACAAGGGAGTTTCTTTAAGATTAAATGCTGAGTTCTCGCTGGAAACCATGGTGGCAAGAAGGCAGTGGGATAACATATTTAAAGAGCTCAAAGCAAAAATCTGCCAACCAAGAATTCTATAACCACAAAACTGTCCTTCAAAAATGAGGACGAGATAGACATTCCCAGATAAACAAAGGCTGAGGGACGTCTTCACCACCATAGCATCCCTACAAGACATGCTAAAGAGAGTTCTTCAGGTTGAAAGGAAATGACAATAGACAATAAATTGAAGCTGCATGAAGAAATAAAGATCTCTGGTAATGGGAATTACAGGGGTAAATATATATGCCTGTACTATTGTATTTTTGGTTTGTAACTCCACTTTTCACTTCCTGGAATGCATGAAATTTAATAAGAAATCAGTGGGTTTGGACTCATAAAGTATAAATATGCAATTTGTGACAAAACTCCATAAAGGTGGGAATGTGGAGGGGTATAGAAACATACTTTGTATATACTATTGAAGTTAAGTTGATTCAAAGCAAATGAGATTGTTACAGATTTAGGATGTTAAATTTAAGCCCCATGGTAACTACAAAGAAAATTTCGGAAAATATGCAAGGTCATAGAGAAATAAATTAAAGTACAAGTTGCCAGGGGCAGGAGGTAGGGGAACAGGGAGTTAATGCAAAGGGTATGTAGGGTTTCTTTTAGGGGAGTTGGGAGAGTTTTAGTAATGGAAAGTGATGAGGGTGCCACGTGATTAATCCCACTGATTGGTATACTTGGGAGTGATTGAGATGAGAAAGTTTATGTTGTATATGTGTTCCCACAATAAAAAAAAAAAAAAAAAAGCAACTATAGACACATTGACAATTAAAGGCAATACATGATCCTGGATGGGATCCAGCAATGGAGTAGAGAAGGCTCAAAAGGACAATATTTGGGTATATTTTTTAAAATTGGAATATAAACTATAAGCTTTATATCAAAGCTAAATTCTTTGAGCTTGATAACTATGCTTAAGGTGAATACATAAGTGAATATCCCTGTTGTTAGGAAATGTACATGGCAGTATTGAGGGTTCAAGGAGCCTGATGTATCTAACTTACACTCCTGTGTTCATAAAATGGACTGATAAATAGATAGACAAACAGATACACAGATGGATGGAATGTAGCAAAATGTTAAAGTTGGTGGTTCTGGGTATCCAGGGGGAAAAGGGTATGTTGGAGTTCTCTGTGTGGAGTTTGTATTATTTCTGTAACTGTCCTGTAAGTTTGAAAGTATTTCAAAATAAAAAGTTTAAATTTTTAAAAAAAAGAAAAGAAAAAATAAAACAATCAGCACAGTGCCTGACAATAACTCATTTAATGATGAAAAAAGAAACAACCCTAGCTCCTATTTGTTTCCAATATTGCTGCAACATATTAAAGAGAACATTATTAGTAAAGACAGTATGACTGAAATAAAATTAGGGATATTGTAACATTTCACTTCTCAGCTTTACACTTGTATTGTTTTCCGGAAGTGAAATTATAAATATTAGAGAAAAATGTTCAGATGAAAGAACCATTTTCTTTTCAAAACCCTGAATCCATAATTGAGCTAAACTTGGTGCCCAGTGCCCAATGAGGTGAATGGGCACTTAGCTCTTCAGCTGGTACTAAAGAATAATCTAAAACATTAAGTTCATTGTCATTTTTATGGGCATAGAGACAGAAAGTAGATTAGACGTTGCCAGGGGGGTGGGAAGCAGGAGTGGGAAATTATTGCCTAATAGGTATAGGGTTTCTGTTTAGGGTGATGAAAAAGTTTTGGTCATGGATAGCGGTGATGTAAACGTCGTTAAGACCACTGAATTGTACACTTAAAATTGTTAAAATGGGAAATTTTGTGTTATGTATATGCTACCACAATAAGAATTTTAAAAATTCACCATCATTTTAGAGTAAGATTAAATAAGAGTTCCTTCTGCTGTATAAGAAGAACGTGTAGCTATTATCACCATTCACAATAACTTATTTGTGTGCAGAATTTTCAACCTTTAAACCTGATTCAAACGAAAGAGAAAAATAGGCTCAAGAGTGTATGTATGTAGTGCTGTCCTTGTATATTCTGGACTGGAATAAACTTAGAAGCAGACAAGCACAACTACTGCATTAAATAAAATATTTCCTAATACTTGCTTTTGTATTGCTTGTTTGGGACTTTCTTCTACACTGCTCTTTAAATATTAATAATATTCACTTTATGTTCTTAATTTTTTTATACATAATAAAGAGTAACTATTGTTCTACAAAACTTTTCATTCTTTTTGTGGGGGGAAGGGGAGAAGGAATATACTGGATTGCCGTGCAAAAAGCATTTTTTACTGGGGGATGTTGGTTTTAATAGAAGGTGGAAAAGAACTGATCAATTTCTGTCCTCCTCCAAATCTAGTGCCTTTGGAATATAAACTCCTTAAGGGCAAGAACTTGATCTGTCTTGTTTACCACCATATCTCCAAGTGGCACCTAAAACAGTGCTGTATAAATTCAATAAATAATTTTGAATCAGGGAAGGAACTATCAGATTGGGGGGGAAATCAACAGTGTGTAATTATCTTCTGTGTTTGCATTATCCAGGCATCTTTCTCCCTTTTGTAGCTACGGGTTCTAGAAAAGATTAAGTGAAGTTACTATGATTATTTCCCATGAGGGCCTGAAGAGAATCGGAAGGACCATCCTAGGGTGGGAGAAGACTGCGGAGGACTGGGAGGTATAGGTTGTAGGACACCCTGGAAAGAGAACAACCGGGACATTGTGTGCAGGTCCAATTGCTTGTGCAGTAAGACCGTCACTTTGCAGACTTAGTAGAAAGCAGCGATGCCTTTGAAAGAATCGTTGAGCTCTTTCTGAGCTGAGAAAGAGACTCTAGTTGCCACCCCTCGTTTTATACAGATAGTGTAAGTGCAAAGGAAGGAATGAGAAATGTCTCTAGATGTGGTAGGAGAAGACGGAGTCAAACTGATCATAGCCTCAGTCTCCTCATTCATAAAATGGGGATAGGATTTGTACCAGGTCACAGGAATGTTGTAAAGATTACGTGAAATAATGCTGTGAAATGCTTAGCACCGTGCCTGACCCCACATACACATTCAATCATTACTAGCTATTATTAGTCCCATTACCCACAGAGCACATAATATTCTGAAATATTAACTGAAGTTTTGTTTCCTTCTGCTTTTTTATACCCATTACTCTTTCCTCTACCATTCTGTCATATTCTGTACACATTGTTCTCAGACAGAGGGTAGATAAAGCTGAAAATAAAAAGTCTGTTGAATGTCAGAATGGATTTATTTTATACCGACAGTAGAAAGAACATCTTGAAAGTCAGGACTTTCTTTTATTCCTAAAGCTATGCATTTTGAGAAAGGTCAAAACGAATGTGTCACTATTTCCGGAACCCTTTGCACAGGGCACAGGCCCGTCTCCTGAACCAGGGCCTGAGGAAAGCAGGCAGTGGAAATCCCAGATGGATTAGAGAATGTTTTTCAAACTGCGGGTTGAGACCTACTCTTGGATTATAAAATCAATGTTCTGGGTTAAAGCCAACATTAAAGGAAATGAATTAGAATGGAATAGGAAATACCAGAGTACCTTGCAAGAAATAGGGTAAATATTGTTTCATGAAACTGCTGTTTCATTTGTGCTGTGTGTGTGCACTCAGCCTTGACGTAAAATATATTTCCTGGCATGGGTTTCAAAGAAATTTGCTCATCACTAGGTCAAGGATGCCATAAGTAGAAGACATGTGTACCTCTCCTCTCAGAGAGCACCAGGGAGAACGGAAGTCCCTGGGGGAAGTCTGCACATCCAGCATGGTGTTGGGAGAGCAGGGTGGCTGTGTGGAACCCCCAAGCACCCTGGTGAGGTGGGGGAAAGATCTGAAAAGTCTCTGTGGCCACCAAAGGGGATGCATAAGAGGCCCAGAGCAAGCCAAAAGGACTCAGAGGAGCTGGAGTCTGGACGGCGAGGAAGCAGGCAAGGGCAGGTGATGGTGGAAACTTGGACATCAGGATCCAATGCTGGCTCAGGACAGTAGCACCAAGTGGACAGAGCGTGGTGATGGGACCCACACTGCTTTCCTGCCCAAACCAGGGCGATGCATAAGCTTGCCCCATCCTTGCTCCCAGACATGTGTCCTCTGCACCCAGGGAGACTGAAAGAAGTGGAAGAGTAGTTAGGAGAAGGAAACCTCTGAATAGCTACCCAAAAGAGGCCATGTTTTAATTCTGTTTGAAAACAGAACTGGCAGAGTTTATCTGGAATTAGAAAGATTTCATTTTCTGCAACCAGGTAGACTTTGGAGATTGAGATGCTGATCTGAGGCAATTCTAGGAAAATAAAAGTTACGTCTTTGAACACCAGGGGCCATGACTGTGTTAATGAAGCCTTTGGAATTGTCATAGAGAAAGTCATGAGGGCAGTTTCCATACAATTGTTAGGACAGAGGCCAGATGGGAATGGAGTAAGGATGAAGCAGTGAGACTTCTATTTGCTCTTTGGACACACTGACAAGGGAGTTGGGGTATGTTATAGTATGTATAGCAAAAGCTTTGTTTGTTTTTTGGGTATCGGGGCCAGAGATTGAACCATTGAACCCCAGACCACCTACGTGGGAAGGCTGCGCTTAACCACTGAGTCACATTGGCTCCCGAGTTGGTTTTTTCATTTGTTTGCTTTTTGTTCATTTTATTTGTTTTTAGGAGGGACCAGAGACTGAACTTGGGACCTCCCATGTGGGAAGCAGGCACTCAACAGCTAGAGCCGCATCCACTCCCTGGAAAAGGTTTGTTTCATTTTGAACGGAGAAACCTAAGAATTTATAGGCAGAGTTTGTAGGTAGATGGAAGAGTTTACACAGATCTATCCTTGGGTAAAGATAGAAGCCAGTGCTAAAGATAAATTCCAATGTGGGGCACACCAGATGCATTTTATTCAGGTGAAAACTGATAAAATTAGCAGTGGGAAGGTGGCGTTACACAATGGTGCCGTTCAATGTAGCACCTGGGGGATCGCGTGTGGAGTGGGAGGGAGAGTATTATTCACAGTATATACCTAATCACCTCCGCTCTTTCACTTCCATCTTCTGGTACCACCTTCTTCTCACTGCCCAGCACCCCAGGACCCGCGAAGGCCTGGAACCCCATGGCAGGTCCCAGTGTGCCTCCTCCTAGGAGCATCATTCAATGCTATGAGCCAAACCACTCCCCATTTAAGCCCCACTGCCCAGTGGCTTCTCAGTTCTGTGCCTCTGTTCTCTGATCACAGCTCAGCTGGTCCTTTCCTGTGGCCTCCACAGTCACTCCAGTTCCTCAGTCCCAAAGGTCCCAAGGTCGAATCCCTGTGAAGGAACTGGAATGGGCTGTTCGAAAATTAGGAACGATCAATGATAAACAAGTCTCTCAAAGGCTGGCTTTTCCCAGGAGACAAGGGCTGTCTGTCCCACGCTGGCACTCATCCTGCTCCCCCACCCCCACCCTCTGTGTCAAAGGCATTTCTGAGAAGGAGCCATGACATCACCTCCTTCTGGAGCTGCAGGGTCTCCTGGCTTCACACACAGCCTTCAACCGCTGATCCCTGCAGAATTGAAGCAGGCTCCAAGAGCCGGGCACACCCTCGAACTCGCCCTCCTGTTATCTCTGGCTCACACTCCAGGGCAGGTCCCAGATGTCTTCACGAAGTGGGCAATCTTCAAAGTACACCAATGCCTGCAGTTTCCCACAGACGGCACCTTTAAAAGCGATGGGACACTGCAGGGATCAAGAGCCTCCGCTAGGTGGCTGCCCAAGACCTTGCTTGTTTCTGTAGGTGCCGCACAGAAGGCAAAGACCAGATCCTCCCCGTCCTTCTTTAGGGTGTGTGTTTAGGGAGGGGTGGGTGCCCAGTGAGGAGGACGAGGGGGCAGAGACAGAAGTCCAAGAAGATTCAACATTAACGTATCTAAATTTACAAAACAGGTAAGTTAGAGTTATTTTTCTTCACGCCTGAAACGGGAGGAGTTCAAAGTTAATGAGGAGCATAATTAATACCATTTATTATTTTTAGATCATCAGTTACTTAACCGAGAAACTTAACTGTTAGACATTTCTGCCTACGGAAAATTAATCAGAAATAAGGAGTTTGGTGAGATCTGTGACTCATCCGTGAACTCCTCTAAGAATCTGATTCATACATTCATTTTCATTCATTATCAGAAATTTAATGAGTGCCTACTATGTGCCACTTCCAGGGTTAGGCGCTAAGGATGCAGGTGTGAACAAGACTGACAAGATCCCTGCACTCTTACAGGCCTTACATTTTAGAAAGCCACATATACTTAGAAAATACTGCATACGATTTCGCCAGCTCTGACATCCTATCATCCGTGACTCTACTCATCCTTTGCCCACCCCTCCCACGTAGGGGTATGGGATAAGAGTCAGTTAATCCACCAAAATTAGATTCACGCACATATTCTGGAATAGGATGTGTGTTATTTCCACTCTCTGGTCATTTACCACGGAGTTCCATAAAGAAATGATGCAATGGAATTTCCAGGTCTCCTTTCCTTACTCCTCAAGACCTTCTAAAGTGATCTGCCAGAGCCAGAACACACCATCTGAGATGTGGATGGCTCCTGAGGCCGAAAGAGCAAGCTGAAGAGCAGAGACTGTAATATGCAATTGGAAAATAAGAAAGAAAAGTTTCCAAAAACCAGGATACAAAGAATATTGTGGAAAAACTCAGAATATAAAGGTGTGGTATTTTCAAGCACTGCCAAATTTATTTCTCCAGCCAAGTCAAACATGACACAATGGAAGCAAGCTCCCAGACTCCCCACATGAGAATGTATAAATTCTAGACTCAGTGTGGAAATCACGGCTGGGCCCGGGAGGCGCCTGGCTTGATCTGCAGGAGGGTGGAGTGTGCTTTGCATGTAAGTGTGTATACATATGAGCCCATATGAGAGCTAGTTCATATGGAATCATAGCACATCAGAGATGGAAGTTACTTTAGAGATCCTTTAATCCATTTTGCAGACGTAGAACTCTGGGAAGTTTTCCCTACAAAAGAGAAGTTCTTTCCCAAGATCGAAGAGTCACTATGGACAGAACAAAGACTATAACCCAATATCTTGAAGCCCAGTTCACAACTCCAGTCTATTTTATCTGCTATTAAAGTATTTATAGAAGTGTTCATTGCCTTTCTTATTTGGCTTACTTGACTTTCCTTTACATACTGTAGTGGGTTGAATAGTGGCCTCCCAAAAGATATGGACACCTGTCACCTGTGAATGTGACTTCATTTGGAAAAAGATCATTACAGATGTAATTATGTTAAGGATCTCGAGATGACATCATCCTGAGTTAAGGTGGACCCTAAATCCAATGACAAACGTCCTTAGAAGAGAAGGGAAGAAGACACATGGAGAAGGCAATGTGAAGACAGAGCCAGAGACTGAGTGATATGTCTAAAAGCCAAGGAACATCAAGGATAGCCTGAAGCTAGGAGTGAGGTATGGAATGGATTCTCCCTCGGAGTCTCCAGAAGGCCTTCCTCTGTTGTTTTAAGCCACCGAGTTTATGGTAATTTGTTACAGCAGCTGTAGGAAAACTAATATACATGTATTTCTCAGCAACCTTGGCTGACTTTGGTCCATCCCTTTCTCACCTTGGAGAGGAGTTCTTTCGGCACAGTAACACATCACAATAGTGAGAGGCCATCACTACTGGCAAGAGAAAGATTGCCTGTGACTGGTCCTCTTGGAAGAGTCTGAAAATGTGGGACTCTATAGAACCACTAACACAGCCAGCCTACTTCCTCAAGAAGGGCATCTCAGATTTGGTATGAAAGTAACAGAGAGTCAATGGGAAAAGAAAACATCAGGTTATCCCCCATCATAGATGTTGAGTGTGGTCATGACTAACTTTAATTAGAACTGCATCCTCCTTGATAATGGCCTGTATCAGTGTCTCCCTCCAGCCTTGGTGGGGTTTATGGACCAAAGTAATGTCAACACTTTTCCACTGATACACAAAGGGACCAGCAAACTAAAAGCCAGTCTTAACACTTAGGTGGCTGGAGAAGCAGAATAGCAGCCTGACTGATCTAGTGAGCCAAATGAAGAAAGTAAGGAAATTTGATCCTTTGATAAAATACCCCAGGTCAACCATGGCCATGAAAATCCTGGACAAAGACAACAGCCCCTCATGGTGACCCTGAAGGCATAGAGGGAGGGACCTGAGCTGTCCCAGAGTGGTGGCAGCAGCCTCACATTCAGCAGAGAGATTGACAGATGCACAGTTAGGCCCTTGGTAGGCCCTTAGCATCTATCCCTGTCCTGTCCCTGGTTTTCTCTCTTGGGATCAGGAGCAGTTGCATTTCTTTTCCAGCTCTTTGAGGTCTGCTCTCCAAATGAGCTGTGTCAATTAAAAACAGTCATGGAGCTGGAGGGAACTTGCTGGGTTATCTCCAACTTTTTTTCCATCCCAGGATACTCTGACACTTAAGTCCTTCCTGACTTAAGAGCCCAATGTTCTCTTGCTGCCTTCTTTAGAAAGTTCTTTCATCCCAAGGAGACCTTGTCCCTGAGCTCTCGTGCATTCTGATAGTGGGGGAGGATCTCCTCCTGGGGAAACATGTGGGCTAAGTAGCTTCTGTTACCATCTAGGCTGTGGTCAATCCCTGAGAAATTTCAGGGCCATCTGCCAGGATATCCAGGGCAGGAACTCATAACTGGGATGGCACAGGAAAGACTCAAAGGCACATGGCATTGAGAGCCCAGGTTTGTTGCCTCGTATCAACACATGCAATCTAGTCTCCAATCTCAGGCATAAGGGACCAAGTAGGAGACCTTCGTAGACTGTAGTGAGTGCATTTATCTGGCCTGGGTAACAAGTCATAAAGACTGGAACTAGGCTAGACAAGGCAAGGAGGCAATGGGCAGGGCATCTGTCCCTGACAATCTAGGGATATATGATAATATCTCGTTTCAATCTGTATCACACATAGAATCAGAGACATGGAGACCGAGACATTAGTCAAGCAGAAATTATCATCAAAGTCCCTAAGGTTAGCACTGAATCACACAGACATCAAGGAAGAGCACAGATGTGCCCCACTTTGAAAAACCCCAGAATGGGAACTTCTACATAACAGATACACAAGGTAAGCAGTGATCATTCAACTGATCACCTAGGGCTCTCAGGGAGGGGAGTGGGGTGCAGTCATAACCACAGTGATTTTAAAATAGAGATCGAATTATATTACCAGGCATATCTATTGTATAATGCCACACCTTCAAGTTTATTTTTCTCTTTTCGTGTGGTTGTTGGCAAATATCTGGAATGGGAAACAAGATCGTCCGTTTGGGAGGCCTTCTCTTTGTGTTTCTCAATATTGCAGAAATAAACACATAACTCTAATTTGTTCCCCCAAAGAAGGGAATATTAATTTTAAAAAAAAACACTCAAAACCAGTTAGATATAGTTAACAGCAATATTGTAATATTCTTGCATCAATGGCAAAGAAGGTACTATATTAATTCTAAGGGTCAATAATAGAGGGGGTTTGGGATTTTTTTTTTCTATTGGAGCAGGTGAAATGCTATAAAATTGACTGAGACAAAGGCAGCACAACTCTATGATATAACTGAGAGCCACTGAGCATACATTTTGGATGGATTGTACAAGGCATGGGACTGTATAACACAGTGAACCATGTGGTGGATGATGTACTGTGGTTAACAGTACAAAGATTAGAGCGTTCTCTCATGAACTATGACAAATGTACTATCCTAATATATGGTGTTAATAATAGGGTGGTTTATGGAAAAAATACACCAAATGTAAGCTTTGGGCCATAGTTAGCAGTAATATTTTGATGATGTTCTTTCACACTTTGTAACAAATGTTCCACAACAATGCAAGGTGTTGATGGTGGGGTGATGTATGGGAATTCTGCACGTTATGCATGATTGTTTTGTGAGCCCACAACTTCTCCAATAAAAATTTTTTTTAAAAGTTACTGGGAGAGCCAAGAAAGAGCATTTATGGTTTGTTTTCATTCATTTTTCTGAGAAATCTAGTCAAGACAATAGCTGCCCTTTGGGAAACATATTCATTCCAAGGGCCAAAAGGATCGATGCCTTTGCTAAAACTGTTCCCGTCCTGAGCACGTCTCTAACTGAGTTCCGGCACGAGGGTTGGGTTCAGAACCTGACTTAATCAAGTCAGTGGTGTCATTTTAAGGAAAACTGGAAAGCTGCTTACAAACTTGGTTAGAAGTAATGTAGTCTGGTGAATTATATCTTGAACCTAAACTGAGGTTCAAAGACATCAGGAAATGTACCTAAACTAATGCGTAGACTGAGAATACTCAAGGTGCAGAAGGTTTGTTGTTGGAGCTGAAAGAGAGGGAGGAGGTGTGGTGGCCACCAGGTTGGGGAGAAAATGAAGGGCCAGCATGGTTCCCTACTGACACCTTGGCTTGGTGCCTGAGCCCTGAGGAAAGGCTATAGGAACCAAAGCTGTAGGATCCATCTTCATGAAGGACTCTGTGGGGCCCAAGGCACAAGTAGCATTCTTATGTCCCCAACGGGTAAGCATGACACAGGCTGCTGGACTGATGGGCCAGAACAGAGCACCACTCTGGCCCTCAAGCCTTGGCAGCTTTGTCTCCTCTATTTAGTTGCTTTAACATGGATTTTGGAATTGTGACCACGGTAGATAGAAGTTGGGGCAATGGGAAGATGCCCTCAAGAGGCTTTGTGGACAGAAGGTATTAGCTGGGCTAGGGTCAGAGAAAAAAGGATGACCCTGAGTGAGCCCATGTTTTCACTGTAATATACATGGCCACCATTCTTGAGCATGGACTTTACTGGGTGGGACTTTGTTGAAACAGTCAGAAGATCCTAGTTGAGCTCACGGCAAAAAGAATTATCACTATTTAGGTGACACATGCCCCTTGGGTGGAAATTACACCTCACTCTCAGGCTGTGGTTTTCAAATACTAGAATACTAGTGTTCTGAGGTGCCCCTGGGATTGCGGGTACTCAAAGCAGGTACTGGGCCTCCCACCACCAACTCAACCACAACAGTCACAATTTCATCTATTTTACATATTGCCAGAAAGTTTTTTTGTAACTTAATGCAAAGGTCTTGAATACTTCTACTTAAGGGCTGTCTTGACTAAGCCTGGCAACTTGCACATAGCAGATTTTCAATGAATTACATATTTATTTTGTGTACCAAATCTAGGATTTTGTGCATACACAAAAGAGGGTTTGAACAGGTAATAACTTTTTTTTTTCACTCGGTATGTGTGTGTGTGTATATATATATATGATTTTTAAAAAGATACTTAGATTACATAAATGTTACACAAAAATATAGGGATTCCCATATGCCCCACTTCCCACACAGGTAATAACTTTTTATTAATAAATGAAACCAGAGTAATGGCTAGATTTTTGTGGAACTGAAAGGGACTTTGTGGATTTAAGAACACTTGAAAAGAACCTAAGGTCTAACTGCTGTATGATCTTCAGCAGGTCACTGATGCTCCAGTTTTGTCTTTTTGGGTTTGAAGAGTTTATAAAAAGAAAACTGTGGTTTATTTTTAAAACACATTGAAAAGAACAAAGTAATTAAAGTGTTAAGTGTTGGGAATATTTTATTCTTTCTTCTGCACACACCAGAAACAAACAAAAACAAATGTTAATGTGGGACATTTATTTTGATTCTTCTCTATTGGAAATAAGCAGAATAGAGAAAGATCATGAATACATTTAGTCTTAACTATATTTCAAAGTTATTGCTGGTTATGTGGGTCTGTTTAATTTTCCATAGCAAGAAAGAATAATGACCAACTCACAAATTGTGTTTCTGTATGCATTTTGATTAACAGAGGCTATTATTACTGGTTTTAAAATGAAATTTGAAAGGGGAGTGGATGTAGCTCAAGAAGTTGAGCGCCAGCCTCCCACATGGGAGGGCCCAGGTTCAGTTCCTGGTGCCTCCTAAAGGAAAACAAAAAACAAAAAAACAGACAATGAGCAGACAATGAGCAAAAACAAGAAGCGCAAACAAAGAGCAAAAAAACAAAGGAGGGGGCCATCTCAGGGGGGAAAATTGATATTTGAAAAGATGAAAGCCCCATTAGTAAACAAAACTGTTTGAATGGTGTTAACAGCTTTGACTATCACTACCTTAACACTTCATACCATGCAGATTCAACAAGTATTTTCCTCCAGGTAGAAGGCCTCAATGAAAATAGCTTTGAAAATAGTATACTCTGAGGCATAACTGAACACGTGGCTAATTGTTTTTCTCTATGGTGAGTTGATGGGCCATTTATAAGAACCTTCCTATTTGTATAACTGTGTCTGCCCAGATGGGCCTGCTCCAGGGTAGAACATTCTACTGAGGACCAGTCAAAGCTAGCCAGGCCAACACATTTGAAAAAGGCTTTGTCAAAAGTCTAGCAAATCACGTCTGACTTGAGCTAAGCTGCTGAGTAAATAAAATCATATGATATTCTAGGATGGTCTTGGGAACTTTCCTTCGAAGACTTTGAAAGATAAAGTTCTCTGAAAGCCTCCCCACTAGATTCTGTGTAGGGCAGTCATAGTTATAAGCAACTATTCCAAAAAGGGGGTCTACATAACCTAGAATTCTGGATTAGAGACAGCACACTGCAAACTGGGAGGAAAGGGGATATCATAAATCAGAATAAAT
The DNA here is from genome assembly GCA_029593785.1 of Cabassous unicinctus. Taxonomy (NCBI): domain Eukaryota; kingdom Metazoa; phylum Chordata; class Mammalia; order Cingulata; family Chlamyphoridae; genus Cabassous; species Cabassous unicinctus. The sequence goes on along the minus strand of JAQZBX010018811.1, from coordinate 11,729 downwards.
GGACCAGATGCAGCCCTTCCCCATGCAGCAGTCGCCGACTCCAAGGGACGTGGCACAACCACAGTCTGTTTCCAAGCAGGCGAAGTGATCCAGCAGGGTCTGATCAGAAAGGGCCAAATGGGAATCCAGTTTCATGAGTTCTTGGCAGTAGCAATGCTCGCTGTTAGGGGTAGACTGAAATGCTAACAGGAACCAGCCAGCTCCATGTGAGGCGTGAGACTGGGATTAGACCCAAGTCCTGGGAAACTGAACTGGCAGCAATCAGCTAGGCGGCTGGGATGCAGGCTGGGCCTACCTCTGATGCCAAAGACCAGGGCAGAAGGACCAAGCAGACAGCCTGGCTGTGTGCGCGCCTGGCAGCCAGCTTCAAGGCTTCTGTGCTCACAGTGCTCCAGCCACTCGCAAGAGGCATCAGCAGAGGCTCTTCACATCCCAGTCTTGTTGGGAGAGAAATGCAGCCTCTAGGCTGGGTTTGCATGGAATCTGGCCAGAACAAGGGTCATTGCGCGATGATGCTAGGCCTAGAAAGTCCTGCCTTTTAGAGTGGCCTGACTTGGGCAGGGCCATTCGCAGATAGGAGCACCTCTTGGCAGACCACAACGAAAGCCCCCGATTCTCCATCTACATCTTGAAAATGTGCTTTTACTGAGAAACCAAGATCAACTTTTCTCTGGCTGCATGGATGCAGATGAATTCTATATTCAGCATAGCTAAACAACAAATCCTCCGTAAAATTTTTGAATCCTTTGGAAAAGCTTGAGGACATAGTATTAGCTTTCCCATATTCCTCCAAAAGCAGACCACATCTTTGCTTCTTTCCCTGGAAGATGGGAATCAGCACACCCATCTACCCCCCACCCGCCAAAAAAAAAACTGTCAGAAAGAAAGGGGTTTTCTGGTGTAAAACAAATTCAGGTTAATGTTTAGAAAATGCTAAATGTAAATGTGCAAAATCATGTCACCCTCTCGCCCTTAATTTTTATCAGTCAAAAAAAGCAAGTATCCAGAAGCTGCTCCAAGTCCTGAGTCAAAAGCAAATACCTTTCACTGTCTGGAACCAGTTTCCACCATGCCACATAACCCCCTGGAAGATTAGCAAAAATTGCTTTCAACTTAATACTTGCAGCTGTTTGGAATTCCTCATTGCCGCTCTGCTGAGTAGCAGAGCCTAACTGGGTGAGCTGTACGGTAAACACATGAATCTCTGCCAGCGCTGGCATCTAACAGCACCATGATTTGCAAACATGTTGAATTGCTATTTTATTCAATAAACGGAACTTACAATAGAAAATAGATTTGGAAGTTGCATCAAACTTGTTTATCCTATTGCAGTGGGCTGGGTAAAGCTATTGTGCTTTGGTTATGAAGGAATCCCTCATGGGAAAAAGCAGGCAGAGTTTCTGCCGTTCTTCCCTAGCCCTAATATTAAGCACTCAGCACAGACCCAGGTCACACAATCTTGCTGCACACAGGGCTGGTTACCCCTCCCTTCAAGACCTCTTCCTCCCAGCACTGAGTTCTTAGCTTGGGTCAGGCTGCTACGACAAATACCACACGATGGGTTAGCTTCAACAGCAGGTATTTATTTTCTTACAGTTTCAGAGCCTAAAAGGCTTGCTTCTATCCTTGGAGTTCCTTGCCTTCCATGTCTGCCTCATGTTACATGGCAACGTCCTCTCCTTTCTCCCTGCTCTTCCAGTTTCCATGGACTTCTGGTTTCTCCTCGTGCTGTCTCTTTATGAAGCCTCCAATAATCCAGATTAAGACCCACCCTGGTTCAGTTCACCACACCTTCACTGAAAATAACATCTTCAAGAGGTTCTATTTACAATGTGCTCACATCCATAGGGGTGAGGATTAAGATGAGGAACACATATATATTGGGGTACATAATTCAACCTATTCAACTAATACTAATCATGTTCTTGTCTCCAGGTCTTAGTGCTAGCCATCAGTGCCACTTTTTTATATGTGTGTTCTAAGAAGAAATATATATATTTATTAATGGGTATATTATCTATGCTAATATATATATTGTTTTGGGTGGAACTATATTATACATCTATAAGTTTCCTGAAGTCAGAGCTGTGTCTTCTCCATCAGCTAGGGGCTCTCCTCCCTCAGTCTCAGTGGTTCCTGAGACTGGATTCTCTGCCTCTTCCATGGGTCAAAAAAAAAGCATCCTTAGTCCTAGATCTGGGAGAAGGAACCAAGAGAGAGGGGTATTACTGTCTGTATGTGACCTGAGGAAGAGAGGGCAGTGGTTAGCAGAACCCACAAGAGGAGGAAGAAAACTATCAATAATTTGCCTGCATAATAGCTACACTTCCTTTGCCAGCTTTCAGTCTGAGTGAATGGGTGTGGTCATTATAAGAAGGTGACTATTCCCCCAAGTAAATAGGGTATGCTATTTGGTGGAAAAGGAAATTGGAAGAGAAAGTGTCTCATGTCTGCAGTTTGAAAGCAGGTAATCTCCGTAGTCTGGGTGTCTATTTACACTGCTTTTCAGCAATAAAGGGTAACATTACCTTAATAACCCTCTCTTCTGAGGCAGCAAGGATACTTAACGCATCAGAGAAAGAAGCATTTACTCTGATGAGCCACTTTCCCCAAACGGCAGAAGATCAACACCATTTGCCCAGGAGGTTCTTTTTTTTTTTTTTTTTAATTTCTAAAAATATTTCCTGGTTGGGACATGTGACCTAGCACACTGGCACCCTTGGCTCACTCTTCTGCGAGGGCTAATGACACCTTGGGCCCCCACCCCCACCCCTGGCAGAGAGGATGCCATTTCGTAAAGGGAAAATAAATGTAACACTAGACTTTGAAAAAAGAAAGTTTTACAAGTTAAAACCCCAACTAAGTAATTGCAAAGCAGAAAATGGTTTAGTAATTTGATCTCGGATCTTCCAGAAACACCTCTGGGAAAGAGCGCTCAGTCGATGGGAGAACAACTTTCTTCCCCAGATACATAGGAGCAGGAAAGTCGGGTTTCTCAGCCTTTTTTCTTTTCAAAGACACCTCTTGACATTACTGACCCAGGCGCTGCTCTTTTTTTAGAACACAGGAGTATTTATTTCAAAATGGTCTTTCTTTGTGACACCTGTTCAAAAACCTACCCATAGTTAAAGCTGCTGATGACAAGCCGCGCCCACTCCCACGCCCACAGCCACAAGGCATTGTTCTTGGTTCCAGCGGACTTGGAAACCTCGTCTCAACTTGCACTTTCAAAAGGATCTGAGGACAGAGTCAGGGGAAATTTTTTTTTCATAGATGTGGCCTGAAGCATGCAATGTTTTTTGTCATCAACCACTAGTACCTACCGTGTAATCATGACAATGCAAGCAGATGCCTTTCCTTTGTCTGAAAAAGCTTAACTGGGCATTACAGCAGTGATGAGGACTGGGGACTGGGGTTATGTACACACAGAAATGCACTGATTTAGACTCAGCCAAGTCACAATTTGATCATTTTGACCTTTGAGGAAAGGTTGGGTTTCTTACTGTTTTTTTCTTTTCTTTTCATTCTTTTTTTTTTTTTTTCCAACGTTTTACAAAAGGTAAATTGAAAAGGTAGGCAAGATCAGAGAAGGCACTTTCAATTTATTTGGCATGTTTCTAAGTACCATAGGCTATTGCTGGCCTCGAGATAGATGCTGCCTGGATAAAAGAGTCTTAGCCTATTCATTTACCAGGCTCCACAGAACCATAAAACCAACTCTGAGAAATGCTATGAACAGTTAATTCAAATACGGTCTTGAAACTAAAAACACTTGAAATGAACTTACCAGTCTTTAAACTGATTTTGTAATGCAGGTTGTAATGAGGTGGGAAGGCATAAGTTAGGGCTTTGGAATTCCCAGGTTCGAATGCTGGCTTACCCACTTACTGCCTAAGAAACATCAGGTAAGTCAATTGACCTCTCAGAGCCTGAGCTTCCTCATCCATTGTAAGAAGTTTCCTCATTGGCAGCAAATAAATGAAATTACATTTGTCAAAGTGCTTTGTAAACTGGTAAGTACAAAACAAATGTATTTTGTTCTAACAACACTGTTATTAGGTTCTAAAAACTTTGAACCTGAATTTCCTTGAGTGAAGCCCAGGAATCTGTATTTTCAAACACATTTCCTTAAGTGTTGTGCCCTCAGGCTCGGGAACCACCTTGGCTTAGGGCAGAGGTTCTTTAAGTGTGAGTCCGGGACCAGCAGCACCGCACCATCTGGAAACTTGATAGAAATACCAATTCTCAGCCCACTCCAGACATCCCAAATCAGAAACTCTGGGAGCAGGCCCTGGCATATAAATGTCGTAACAAATCAAAAGCAGACTTGGCAAGACAATAGTCTGGATGCTCAATGCAGTTTATTTGTTTGCTTAATTGCAAGCTGCCAACACAACCAATATGCAATAATCAGGTGAAGGGTGCACAACACATTTAAAGGTGAAGGATACCAGAGTCTCATCAGCCGAGGGCCAAAATGAGGCAGGCGGGTACCTTTAAGGAGATTTGCCTGTCCAACAGAGCAGCAGTGGAGGATCCGAAGCCATCAAGAAGAGGCCATGATCACTGTGTGGCAAGGACAGTAGCAAGCCTCGCAGCACATCCCGGGCATTGGAGCCAGGAGTCAGAGTGACTGGGTGTCAACCCCTGCCTCTACCTGATGCTCACGGCAGTGGTGTTTGCACTAGGTTTTTGTTTTTTGTTTTCTATTTTAAAGATTTATTTTATCCGCCTATTTCTCCCCACCCCCTTGTTGTTTATATTTGCTGTGTCCATTTGTTGTGTGCTTGTCTGCTTTCTTAGGAGGCACCAGGAACTGAACCTGGGACCTCTCATGTGGGAGGGAGGCACCTAATTTCTTGAGCCACCTCTGCTCTCTGCTTTGTTGTATCTCTCATTGTGTTTTTCCTCCATGTGTCATTTTGTTGAGTCTGCTTGCCGCACCAGCCCGTCGCGTCAGTTCGCTGTCTTGCTCTTCTTTATGAGGCACCAGGAACCTAACCCTGACCTCTCATGTGGTAGGCAGGAGCTCAACCACTTGAGCCACATCTGCTGCCCATGCACTAGGTTTTTATGCCTCGGAGGTATGGTGGCCGATGTCCTTTTCAAGGGAGTGTCCCTCTGGCAGGCATGAAGCCACTCCATATCAGATACTCATATGCATGTCTGGTTATCACCTGTTACAAAAACATGCTCTTCTCAGTTTGTTTACATTCTATTTGTGGTAAATTTGGGGGATTCAAAATCATTAATATTTTGATATACAACAGGCTCTGAGTTCCGATCATCGTTTTTAACAAGCCCTCGGGCAACTAGGAGACAAGCAGCAAATGATGGGGAACCACTGGTCTAGGGCGCAGTTTCCAAGCTGAAACGTTCATCCGAATCACCTCTGGCTCTTGTCAGACTGCTGATTCTGCCTCAGTAGGCCTGACATGGGGTGGGAGAGGTGAAGAGATTCTGCATTTTTAACAAGCTCCCAGGTTGTGCCAATGCTAGCAGTGGCACTGTAAGTAACAAGAACCTGGATGACAGCTGCCGCCTTCCGACTCCAACCCTTCAGCAGCAGGGGTGCCCAGCCCTTCACGGCCACCTTGAACAGACATCTAACAAGATCGCAAAGGGAGAAGACTTCTCCTGCACGAGAGTGTAGGGTGGATGGGGGTTTCCTTCCAAGTTGCCCAAAGGTCACCTGCACGATGGACCGTGAGGAGGTAGGGAGAACAAGTGATGCTGGGGCCCTACCTGTGGGTGGGAAAAGGGGTAACATAGCTCCGGCCCCTGAATGCTGGTATCACAGTGATGGCTTTGTGGGGGTCACCCCAGCCCTGGAAGAATCTGACTCGGTGTCTTCTCTGGAATCTTTTTACCAGGATGAGTTTTTGATAAGGGGAGGGGGAGAGAAGAGAGTTGGTTCAGAATTTCCCCAAGATAATTTTTTTAAACCTCCTCCCGTTTGCTGTCTCCCCCGAAGGGAACCTGCCTTTGTGGGGGTAAATGTGGGCCAGAGAAGACTCCACTGTAGACTCCTGAGAATCTTTCCAGTGCTGGGAAAAATATGTACAGTATTCAAACAAGGAAAAGCATCTGGCAGAGCCTCTGCTCCACATATCCTGGGTTCCCAGGGCCCCAGGGCCAACCTCCCCGACACATCCCTCGATGACATGGCCCTTGTCAGAAAGCTGGGTGCTGAGAGGAGGTTCTTCTTGATGGGGAGAAGCATCTTTCTGGGCTTTAATGAGATCATTTATTGTCTCTTTGCTCTGACGAAGATTGTAAATGTGACGGGTGAAATATAAAGAATAATTAGTCCCAGAGGTGACTCCATCCCCTACAATACATCTTTTCTTCCCTTCAGCCTGTTGAAAAGTTTACTACTTCCAGATGTGCCTGATTTCAACAGTAAGAGGAGCCGGTTCCTTTTGAGCTTCAAACTTGTCAGGGAAAAGCTGGTTTCTGAGAAAGGGCTTAAGCTGGAGAGATGATCCCTGAAGAAACAGCTGATGTTGGGAGGAAATATGGCCACAGTAACGCCTGCTGGCCTCCCCTGTGGGCCTTGACCCCTAGGAGGAGGTGGGAGGAAAACCTGGGTCAACCTACATTGCAGTAGCGACTTCTTGCTAATTAGCTGTTAAGGAATCCAGCAGCCTCTGAAGGAGACATTTGTGAAAAATGCTTTCCTCAGATCCTGCCAGTGCTCCAGCAAAGCCAGCAAGCCCGAGCCCAGCCGGGAACTTCCTGCTTCCACAGAGCTCGGACAGGCCTCAGCCACCGTCTGGAGAGGCCGCTGGAGCTCACACGTCAGTCTTTCATAAACACCAGCCACTCCCTTTTTGAGAAACATAAGCTCTTTAGTCCCTGCAGTTGCCTGGTAGCTTGAAGAGAATCCTAAGAGCTGTGAGCCCCTAGGGACTGTGTGATCCAGCCTTGTGAGGTCAGACAGGAGAAAACCTAATATCAGGCAAGAGAGATGCTTTTTCTCTTATGTCCACTGTCTTCCTGAGGGTCTCTGAAGCTGAAGATGCTGCTCCCCTCCCTAGGAACACCAAGAGTGTGTCTGAGGGGGCCTTCCCTGAGCAGGAAAGAGGGTGGTGATTCCAGATGTGGGCCTCAGGAGGCAGCGGCATGAGGGAGCCTAGCTGAGAAGCCCAGGGCCTGGAATCTCTCCAAGCAGGAGGGAACCGCATACTGGCAGACTACAGGCCTGTATATGCAAAGGGACTGGGGAGAGGGGGCTCTGTGGTTAAGGTGGACCTCACGCTAACTGCCTGCATCTGGGCAGAGGAAATGGAGATGAAGGGGCGGTGGTGCAGAGGAGCACATGCCATGTACAGGAGGCCTGGATGCCACAGATCCTGCAGGGAAGGCTAGCACTGCAACTCCCTGGGTGGAGGGTGGGGGTGGGGGTGGGGAGGCTGTGACTCTCCTACTCTCCCCTCCTTGCTCCTGACACTCTCCTCTCAATAGTCTCTTTGCCTGTAGTTCCTCAAACACAATAGGCACCCCTCTATGTCTCAGTTTGGGTTCCCCCAAAAGAGACCCTGAGCTGGGGTACAATCAGAGCCGACTAATCCATCAGGCATAGTGTTGAGGGTCCTCAATACTTTTCAGGGGTCCATGAAAATGTTTTAATTTCTTTTTCAAAACAGAAGGAAAAAAAGAACTTTCAGATAAAAAATGTTTTAATATATAGTATTTGTGCATTCACTTTTTTACCAACACATCATAAAATATGATTTTTAGTACTTTTTGGGGGAGGAAGGGACCCACAAAAGTCACAATCTGGCCCTAGGTACAAGAACTATGCTAGGTTGCCTTATGAACATTTTGGAAGTCCTCATGAGAGTCCTATTGTTATCCCCAAGAAACTGAGACCCACTACACTACACAGTGAACCCTAAGTTCACCCACACAGTTTAATTCATAGTACAATTATAAAAATGTGCTGTCATCGATTGTAACAAATGTTCCACACCAATGCAAGATGTTCAAAATAAGGTGATATATGGGAATCCTGTATTTCATGCAACGATTGTTCTATAAACCCACCACTTCTCTAAAACAGGAAGAAAAAGAAAAAAGAAAAAAGAAACTGAGGCTCAGAGGTGAAAAACTTGATCAAGGCCCCAGCTTGGAGTTAGGATTCTAATCTAGTCCACGTCTGTCTGACTCCACAGCTCTTGCTCTTCCGCTCGGCTCTGTAGAAACTTGAAGGACTTGGGTAGGTGGCAAAAAGGAAAAGTTTGGTGTGGAAGATGTGCCTCCTCTCTTGGCAGCTCTCGTTTCGCAGGAACAGGGAACCAGGGAGGACACCCAAGCCTCTGGCAGCTCAGCATCTGCAAACAGGCGTCACGGACCTTCCCTGCAGTCTCTTGGATCTGCTCCGCCTGCCACGGCCAGATGCGTATTTGTGGCTTTCCTTCTTGGCTCCTTTCCCTGGGTTTTCATTCCTTTTATTCCGAGATGGAGCTGAAATTTCTCCAGCAGGGCCCATGGTGGACACCCAGAAGTCAGTAGGGACTCTAAAAGGAAGTTGGGGCCGGGGAAGGGGGCCAGAAAAAAAGGGGACCAGCCTAAAGTACACAACACTCAATCCTTTATTACTTACATGTGGCCTGACCGCTGGTGGACCCTCTCCAGGAAACTCTGCACCCTGGGCTGAGCCTCCCTGCACTGGCCAGGCCTGGAGGGGCCCCGCCAGAACCACAAGCTTGTTTTTTCACATCATAGCTGCAGAAAGCACTGAGCTGGGATTCAGCAGACTTGGCCCCTCTAGTCCTAGCTGCACCACTAATTTGACCTGTGTGGCCTTGAACAAAATGCAAAACCTTTCTGGTTTGCAGTTCTCTCCTAACAGAAAAGGAGGAGACTGTTGGACACGATGACCTCTGAGGTCCTAATAGTGGAACAGAAGTCTGTTTCTAAGTTAATGAGTCTAGAAACGTACCTCTGCTGCTTAATAAAACAGTCCCCAAAGTCCCATAGGCAAATCAAGCCCCTTTTGGTCAGTGCCCTATTGAAGACAATCTGGGCAGCTGCCTCCAACTTCGGGCGATGGTAACTTGAGAACTGGCGGCCTTAGCAGAGTTCCCTCACGGAGCACATCTCCAACAATCAAGCGGGGGCCTGGGGGTTAAGGTGGAGTGGAGGATGCCCCAGGCACTGCCAGTCTTACCAGAGCGCCCCCTCTCGGGCCCCTGTGCCCCACTCAGTCTTCAGGCCGCGGCCTGCGGCACACCCAGGCCGAGCCCGCAGCCCCTCTGTGTTCCTCCCGCCCAGGCCAAGCCAGCGTTTCCCCCGCGGCCCTAGCTCGCGGAAGTCGCGCGTTGGGTCTTTCTTTCCCCCTCGTAAGCCGGAGCTGAAATCTGATCGTGGAAAGTCTGGGGCGGGCGGAGCAGCGGCCTAGAGCTCGCCGGCTTTGGCTCCCAGCGCCTGGGGCGATTCCTGCTGGAGGAACCCCGGCTTGGCCCGCTGAGGGACACCTCGGGAACAGGCCTCTTTGTCTCCGGGCGGGTGAGGGGCTGGCAAAGAAGACGAGGGAATTAATTGCAGGGGCGGGGAAGAGGTGGGGGCCGGGGTGAGCCGAATGACACCTGACAGCTCCGAGAGCCTCCTCCGCCGCTGGGGGGTGGTCCTGCTAATCCCCTTCGCTAGAGGAAGCTAATTGCTGCAGCCAGAGAAGGCAGGATAAAAGCGATCGGGGACCCACACCCACCAGGCCTGGAGTTTTGCTATTTGCTGCTAAATTAATATAATTATATTACCTAATGCAGAAACCACGTACAGAACGCCAGCTTTCGGCTTCAACTAGAAGCTTCTGATGGGTTAAAGGCAACATCTTGGTTTAATTCTCCCTTTATTCCCACTCTCCCCCTCCCTACAACTACAAATGTCAGAAATAAATTATCAAAACCATATGTAAGATTTTGGGTGCACATTTTCAGGCAATTCTGTGCTAACAGATGCCTTGTATTAATAATGTACAGTTGTGACAGGAAATATGGTTTAGAGTCCTGGAAAAACATGAAAGCTAATTCCATTACCCCTTTTCATGGTACCTACTTCTTCTCAAACGCCCAACTGGTTTGCATTACAGTGAAACTCGAGAGGAAAAACTATTTGGTCCGAAATCTTAAGTTAGCCAGCTTTCCAGTCTCTCCCCTCCAGCAGCACCCTGCTTCCCAGCACCTGCGACCTACATTCTATGTGCAAATAGCCACAGACGAGAACATCTGGAGCTGGTCCCTCCTCAGGGGAGATGCTTCCAAATGTTCCTTAACTTTCCTGTTCTTGAAGACCTGGTGGACAGGAAAGCAGGGCCAGTGATCCCAGCTTTTCACTCCCGCCTGGGACAGTACCCTTTAAACCTACCTACCCCTCACACTTCACTTACAGCAAAGTAAAAACAATAAAACACTTTTATGCTCAAGGAACCAGATAAATCCTGGTAATTGATCTCGGGAGAGGAATTATTAAGGGGCTAAGTGCAATGCTTTCCAGAACTGGGGGTGTAATAAGCATGAAGCCAAACAAATGCACAATTTGTTATCTGTATTTCATCACTTGATGCATTGCAAGCAACTGGAGGGGAGAAAAGCACTAAAATAGCTGTAACACATCCATTGACAGTTATGCTCTGTTGCTGAAAAATGTCTGCACTCTCTGTCTCACACAGGCAGCACACTCAGGAGGATCAGAATATTCCTACTCTATCTTTTTAAGGGACAGAGTCCCCTGCACTGTATTGCAATGTACAATGCAAAAAGAAAAAAAAAAAACTTTCCAAGTCTGCCCCTCTCTTACCTTCAGCCAATGAAGAAACAACGAGGCAGTCAGTAAAGACACCCTAACAGGTCTGGACCTGTAGATGAGAAAGGCTTTTCCTATCCCAGAAAAAGAAAAGTTAAGAAGGAAAGACATCTACCAGTTCAGTTGGATGGGACCAAAAAATCTCAGCATCCACAATAAAACTAACTTTTAGTGAGAGCTCCCTACGTGTCACACACTGCTATCAGCTCACTTGCTTGTGTCATCTAATCCTAACAATTGAGTTTTTAGGAATGCCAAGTAATCTGCTGAAGGTCACAGAGTTAGTAAACTAGTAAGTGGCAGAGCCAGCATTTGAAATTAAATCTGTCTGACTCCAAAGACTTTTTAACAACCTTAACCATGATTCAACCTGATTGGTAAGGAAGGAGTGCTGTGAATTACGGCTAACTCTGAACTGTCATTCTTTTAGCAAAATGTTTTAACGTGTGAGCTAAATGTTATTGTCTAGAGTCACTTAACAAAAGACTGCCTTTTAACACACACAAAAGTGTTTTGTGTTAATGGTACATATAAAGCCAAGAGTTAAATCTACTGGGGATCAGGAATCAAAAGTCCTGATATTAGCAGAGCTTCAACCCTCACAGGCCATGAAATCAAAGCAATTAGTCTCCTTTGGTTTCAGTTTCTCCACCTTTAAGGTGGACATGAAAATACCTGTCCTGCCTGAGATGATCATATGAAATAATGGCTATTAAACATTGTGTAAAGCGTTAGTCAAATAGCTGCACAACCTTGGGCACTTTCCTTTACCTTTCTGATTCTCCTTTATCTCAGGTGTAAATCTGTGGGATTGAAATTAAAGAGGGAAGCGGGTGTGGCTCAATGGATAGAGTCCCCGTTTACCATATGGGAGGCCCAGGGTTCGCTTCCCAGGGCCCCCTTGTGAGGGCAGGCCGGCC
>JAQZBX010018810.1:0-34298 GCA_029593785.1 Cabassous unicinctus | reverse complement strand
AGATGCCCAAACTCACTGAAAAGAAATCACTCTCCACCCTTCTTCCTCACAGGAAATGCTCCCTGCCACTCATTTGGCTGCAGTGAGAGAGGGGTTTTACCAAGTCAATTTGCCTTGGGGAGGGGGCATATGTGTCATTTCCAGCCACAGGTGTGAGTAGCTCATAGTTTTCCTTTGTCTTCATCTGTCTTGCTCCCTCCTGGATGATGCACAACACTTTCCTGTTCTACAGATCCCCAAAGCTGCTCCCTTGAGTAGGTTTTTGCCCTTTCTCCATTGTTTTTTTGTGAAAGACTTGAGCTCTGCCTAACTACTTCAATGTCATCTTCCCAGAAGTCCCCCCATAATATCTTTTTGTACACCTTTTTATTTCTGTGGGGATGATGGTTAGGGCCCCCTTTTCATTCTGGTTTTAGTCGTGTCCTCTGTTTTTTCATTGTCAATATACCTAAAGTTTTGTTAATTTATTGATCTTTTCTAAGAACCAATGTTTGCTTTTGTTGATTCTCTATATTCTTTTTTTTATTCTCTTTTTCATTTATCTCTGATATAGTCTATGTTCTTTCCTTCTGCTTTTCTGTGTTTATTTTGCTGTTAATCTTCTTGGTCTTACAGTTTGTTGGTTAAGTTTGTTATTTGGGATCTTTCTTCTTTTAAATGTTAGCATTTAAAATTATAAAGTTTTCTCTCAACACTGCCTTTGCCTCATCACAAAATGTTTTCATTTTCATTCATTTCAACATATTTCCTAATTTCCCTTACAATATTGACTATTTTAGAGTACCAATATTTAATTTGTGCCTTTTCCATTTCTCCCTCTATTATAGATTTCTAGTTTCATTCAACTTTGATTGGAGAAGACACGTTGTATATATATTTGTGCATTATAACATATGATCTGTCCTGGAAAATGATCCATGAACAGTAGAGAAGAGCATATATTCTGCTGCTGCTGGATGAAATGTTTTATATATGTCTTTTAGTCTAGTTACTTTATGGTATTGTTTAATGTTTCTATTTCCTTGTGTTCTTCTGCTTATATGTTCTATCCTTTATCGAAAGTGATGTATTAAAATCTCCTACTATTAATGTGAAATTGCTTATTTATTTTTCAAATCAGCCAATATTCACTTCAGATATATTGATGCTCTTTAGTTACATGTATCTATACTTATAATTGTTATTACCTCTTGTTGAATGTAGTCCTTTATCAGTATAAAATAACCTTCTTTTCCCCTTGTTACAGTTTTTTATTTAAAGCATAATTTACCTGATATTACTATATGTACCCTAGCTCACTTTTCATTACTTTTTACATGGTATTATATATATATATCCTTTCACTTTCAACCTGTTTATATCTTTGCATTTTGAAATTAAGGTAAGTCTCATAAAGAACACATGGTAGTTTTGTCCTATTTTTAGATGCTCTGCTAATATCTGCCTTTTATCTGGAGAATTTAATCCATTTATTTACATTCTAAGTAACTACTGATAATGCAGGCTTTATTCTGCAATTTTCCAATTTTGTCTATTAACTTTTTTGAATCTTAATTCTTCCATCAAGGCTTATTTCATATTTATTTCCTTTTTTTTGTTGTACCATATTGAGTCCATTTTAATTTCTTTCTGGATATATTTTTCATATAATTACTTTGTGCTTCCTAAGGAGTTAAAATTTAACATCATTTGCCATTTTGGCCTTTGCTATGTGCATAATAATCATGTGCTGCGTCATTTCCCTCTGTACTGATTGCAAAGTCACCAAACTGCCTGGGATGCTCAGTTTAAGCATGAAGAACCAGGAATGATAGAACAAATGAAAAGAAGACATTCTACCTGACTTGAAAGCATACTACTAAGCTACAGTAGTCAAAACTACATGGTATTGGGCTCTCTCTGCCTAGAGGTGGTCACACCGAATATTGGTGTATATTTCTGTCTTTTTCTCCCATTTCTCAGGAAGTTCTCTTCTCTCCCCAATTTCCCAAATTTTTTTTTTTTTTTTTACTGGCCTAAAAAATAACAAACTACATAGTACTGGTACAAGGCAGACATAATGACTAATGGAACCAAATCGAAAGTTTTGATATAGATCCTCAAATATATGTTCAACTGATATTTAACAAAGCTACTAAGCCCACTCAAGTGGGACAGAATGGCCTCTTCAATAAATGGAATTGGGAGAACTAAATATGCATTTCCAAATGGATGAAAGAGGATCAACATCTCATGCCTCATACAAAATGTTAACTCAAGATGTATCAAAAACCTAAATATAAGAGCCAAGATAATAAAGCTCCTAGAAGATAATGAAGGGAAGCATCCACAAAATCTTGTCATAGGAAATGGTTTCATAAACTTAAACCTAAAGTAAAAGAAGCAAAAGATAAAGTAGATAAATGGGAACTTCTCAAAATTAAAACTTTTGTGCTTCAAACAGTTTGCAAAAAAAAACAAAAGAAGAAGAAAAAAAGGGTTTGTCAAGAAAGTGAAAAGGTAGCCCACTCAATGGAAGAAAATATTTAGTAACCATTTATCCAATAAGAGCCCAATATCCAGCATATATAAAGAAATCCTACATCTCAAAAATAAAAACACAAACAATCCATTTTTTAAAAAATGGGTAAGAAATTTGAAAAACACTACTCCATAGAAGAAATACAAATGGCTAAAAAGCACATGAAAAGATGCTTAACATCACTACCTATTAGGGAAATGTAAATCAAAATGACAATGAGATATCATTGTGCACCCATTAAAATGGCAGGTATTTAAAAAACAGAACTACAAGTGTTGGAGAAGATGTGGAGGAAAAGGAACCCTCAACCACTGCAAGTAAGAATGTAGAATGGTGCAGCTACTGTGGAGAACAATTTGATAGTCCCTTAGTAAGCTAGCTATAGAACTACCATATGATTTAGAAATCTCATTTATGGATATATAAACCAAAGAATTGAAAGCAGGGGCATGAACAGATATATGCAAACCAATATTCATAGTGGCATTAGTCACTATTGCTAGAAGTTGGAAGCAACCCAAGTGTCCATCAACAGATGAATGGGTAAGAAAATTGTAGTATATACATATAAAGGGATAATGCTCAGCTGTAAGAAGTAATGCAGTATTAACACATGGGACAACATGGATGAATCTTGAAGATCTTATGTTGAGTGAAGTAAGCCAGTCACTGAGGTACAAATATTAGGTGACCTTACTGACATGACTTAAGCAAATTGAGCAGACTCTCAGAGCTAGAGTCTGGAGGATAGTTTATATGGAGACAGAAATAGCCGATGGGCGATATTGGCAAAATCTATGATAGGGTGGAAGGGGGTGGTGGAGATTGAATGGGGGTGATAATTGGTTCAGTGATATGATTGGATTCAATGGTGAAGAAATGTGAGGGGGGTTGGGTGTGGGGTTTGGGTTGGACATTCCATGGAAATGGAGGAAGGGTTGGAGGAAGAAGCAGATGAACTCTGAGGATTTGCCTGTCTGTGGCAAAAACTACAATGGTGGGAATGTTCCTTTGGCAAATATGGCAGGGAAGGGTTACTGGTGCAGGTCATTGGAGGTGGGAGGATAGGCTGGATAGGGTGCACCTGGGGCATGATTTTATGGAATATGAAAATGCTTATCTTGTTATAGTGTGTTATCTCATTGGATGAGAACCCACAGAATAAACAAGAAATATTAAACTCCCTCCCTGGTTAGTCCTGCTATATTCTCAATTAGAAGGGAAAGAATCTCTCAAGAACATAAGCAGTACCTAATAGAAAATAGACCAATATATCAATCCTTCAGTATTATTGCACGTAACTATTAACCTTATTCTTAAAAAACTGAAACATATTGATCACCATAGGTTCCAAGAGAAGGGGGAAGTCAGTTTTAAGGAATTGGAATTGTTCTGCATAATCTTGCAATGTGGATACAGGCCTTTTTAAATGTTGTCAAAACCTATAAAAATGTACTGTACAAAATATAAACCATAATGCAAACCATTGACCATGGTTAGTAACAATGCTTTAATATTTCCACATCAGTTGTAACAAATGTACCATACACAAGTAAAATGTTATTAATAGGGGAGAGTGCAACAAGGTCACAGCATTAGGGTGGGGAATTCCCTGTATTTTCTCTGTGACTTTTCTGTAACCTAAATCTTCTTGAAGAAAAGTGAAATAATAATACACTGGGGGAACATATGGAAGAAGTTTTCACTGTACATACAAGACAACAGAACTTATGGTGATGAAAGACACACACAAATTTTTTTTTAATTCACTTTTAATTTTAATTTTTATATTTTATTTTAAAAATTATTATTTTATTTTCTTATTATTTTTATTTGTTTATTTTTGTTTTTGTTTTAGTGGAGGTTTTTTATTGCAGAAGTCTCACAACTGTAGCAGGGGAAGATCACTGATGTGGGGTGTCAGTGATGGATGGATGTGTCTGCAGGGGTGCACTTGTGGCATGCCTCTATAGCATTTAAATATGTTCAAGTGATTATGGGGCATTGTCTCAGTGAGTGAAGACCCAAACAATAACCCAAAGAATATTGAATTTCCATTCTAGGAAGTCTTGCTACATTCTCTCAAAAAGTGCCAAGGATTCCTTGAGTACATGGACAGTGCCTAAAAAAGGGGGAAAGACCATTACAGCAGGCTTTGATATTGATGGTTGTATATATGAACCTTGTTCTTGTGAAATTGAAACTTAGCCTAGTATTATATATTGCCTAAGAAATACCTCCTGAAAGCTTCCTTCATGCTCAAATGTGGCCTTTTTCTAAGCCAAAATCAGCCTATAAGCACACTACCTTCCTCCAGGTGTGTGAAATTACTTCCTGGGATGAGCCTCCCTGGCATAGAGGGATTATTACCAAGTGCAAATTAATGATATATTTAGAAAAAGATCTTGACAAAAAGGGAGAAATAATAAATAGAAATGAGTTTTTATGGTTAAAAGATTTCAAAGTGATTCGGGAGGTCAAACCAGAGGTTACACTTATGCACATCTAAGCTGTATCAGAGAAATGAGCCTCAGGAGAGAGACAAGACTCATCTCAGTCTATAGCTGATATTGGAAGAAGCTGGGACCACAGAGCCTTAAGAGGAAGAGGATAGCTGAACCCTTGCAGACATCTGCAGTCATCTTGCTCCAACAAGTGGCAACAAACTTTGAGGAGGGAAGTAACTTATGCTTTACGGCCTGGTAACTGTAAGTTTCTATTGTAAATGAATACCCTTTATAAAAGCCAACCAATTTCTGGTATTATGCATCAGCATCCCTTTAGCTGACTAATATACCTAGGCACAAAGGAATCTGTCTGAGGAAAAAAGAATGAAAACAATGAGTTTTGCATAATTTGCCCTCATGTTAGTCATTTCCTTTAAGTGTAGTGAGTATGAAAGCCTTTCATTGCATATTCAACCTCATGTGATATATCTGAGAATGAATACTTGAGAGAAACCATTTGGAATTAATGAATGTGGGAAAATTATATTCACACCAAAGAAATGATGTAAGTTCATAGGAATATTGGAAAGCTTTCAGCCAGGCATTAAATTTCATTGAGCATGAGAATATTCAGACATAAACATTATTTTAATGAAAATTGGAATGCTTTCATCTGAAGAAAAACCTCATGGAGTATGAGAAAATTCATACTAGGGAAAAACCATATAAGTGTCCTGAATATAGTAAACCTGATCTTTACTATCGTCTTTACTCCACATTTGTAAAACCATTCAGAGGAACAATCATACAAATGTAATAAAAGTAAGAAAGCTTTCAACCAGATAGAAAACTTCTGCATTCATCAGAAATTTCATACTGAAGAGAAAACATGTAAATGTGGGAAAGCTTTAATTCAAATGTGAAATCTTAGACATAAGAGATTACATACTGGAAAAAAAATCCTGCATGTAAGGAATGTGAAAAAGCCTTCAATCACAAATCATATCTCACAGACATGAAAAAACAATATTCATGTAAAGCATCCATAAAATGCTTCAGCCTAAAGAATAACTCATTAAACCTAAGAGCGTCCATATGGAGAAAAACCCTATAAAAGCAATGGATGTGGGAAAGCCTTTAACCAGAAGGAAAGCCTTATCACCCATCAGAAAGAAAAACTTTATGAATGTAATGGATGTGGGGAAGTGTTCTTTCAGAAATCAAGCCTCATTACACACTAGAGAAGACATACTGGAGAGAAGCCCTATATACATAAGGAATGTAGAAGAGCCTATTCTCAAATCACATCACTTATTTTACATGTGAATAATTTCTTTACATATGAAAAAACAAGTGATACTTAAGAGTGTAAGGTAAGTGTTCTCTCAAAGATCATTTCCTATTGTACATGTTAGAAGTCATATGGTTGAGAAAACTTATGATTGCGATTATTATGGAAAAACCTTTTTTCAGTTCTCAACTGTTGCTTTACATGCTGCAATCCATACAGGTGAGAAGCCTTACCAGTAGTTATTGTGGAAAAGCTTATAGCCAGAGGTCACACCACATTCGACATCCAAGAACTCACACTCATTAAAAATGCTTTGAATTTCTAGACTGAAAAAGACCTTCAGCAGATTCGTAGTACATTATAAAATTCTTTCTAAAAGAAAATACATGAATATGGGAAAGCCTTAAAAAGAAATCCAGAACTAATATCCAAGAATATTCATGAGGAGAAAGAGGATTAATAAATTGGAAACATGTGTCCTTCACAATTCATAGCATACATTATTGTTGTTCAATTTTTAGAAGCCTTATCTTTTAAAGTCAGGAACAAGTATGATCCCTCTACACCTCTGCTGCTAATCATGGTCCTGAAGAGAGGTTCTAACTCCTGCAGTAAAATGAAGGAAAAAGTAGTATGAAAATTAAAATGGAAGGGACAGGTTTAGGTAATATGATAACCTATGTAAAGCTGGAATTCTTAATATTCTTTGGTATTGATGCATTAATAGTTAGGAGGAATAGAAAATGCTGTCAAGAAAGATGCCCAGGAATTTGGGGGATCTTGGTAAATGAAAGAAATGACATCATAAGTCAAGAAGGAAGTGATGGCCTATTCAAAAACTGAATTCTTGGTAATTGGTGCTCCATATGAGGAAACATAAATAGTTCCCTGTCATTTATTATATTTAAAAATAAATTTCCAGGCATCAAAGAATAAAATACAGAAAACAAAACTCTAAAACTATTAAAATGAAATATAGGAAAATGCTCTTATTATGTTCTGAGAATATACTGTAGAATAACCAACATGGGTGCAAGGAACTATATATTATGTGGTCAGCACACGGCTGTTTGTAGTAAAAATTGTGCAAAAAGAATGTAGGAGCTACCAGTATGGGAATGCATGAATAAAGGGTGTTCTATTTACAAAAAAATGTAGAACAGTTTAAGTATGACAAAACAAATATACATATTAGCAAAAATTATCACAAGCATTTGAGTGAAAAAATCAAGACATGGAATGATGCACATCCTATACTGCACATGTGTAAATTTTAATAAAACATTAACAAAAGCCAATAGTATATATTGATTATGTCTCCATATGTTTATGGAGTAAAGAACAAAAAATAATTTAAAACTAAAAAAATTAATGTATACATAATATATAACAGGCTTTTTAAAATTGATACCAACTTAACCTCAACAGCATACACATACACTTTTCCTTTATTCCTCTGTCTGCAAAACTTAATTTTTTTTGTGCTTGTTAAAAATTTTGTCTTTGTACCTTTTTTATCCAAAATCATAGATTTATCTTTATATTTTATTAATTTGATTTTTAATAATAAGAAGTGGAATTACATATGCCCTAAATACAACACCTTTACCACAGGTCTTTATTTCTTTATGCTGCCTTGATTCATGGTCTAGAGTCATTTTTTTTTTCTGAAGAACTCTTTATGTATTACTTGTAGGGCAGGTATAATGTTAATGAAATCCCTCAGGTTCTCTTTATCTGAGAATATCTTAACCTCTCCCTCATTTTAGAAAGAAAGTCTCACAGGGTATAAAATTCTAGGGAGAAAATTGTTTTCTCTCAGTACTTTACTCCAACCCACTGCCTCCTTGCTCCCATAGTTTCTGATGAGAAATCAGCATTTAATATAATTTAGAATCTCTTGCAGCTTTCAGTATCCTCTCCTTGTCCTTTGCATTGACAATTTCACTAACATATGTCTGCGGATAGTTTTCCTCCATTTTATCTTGTTTGGTGTTTGATGACTTTCTTGGATGTGCATATCCACATCTTTTACAATGGCTGATGAGTTTTTTGTCACTATTTCTTTGAATATTCATTTTGCTCCTTTCTATCTTTCTTCTCTCTCTGCAACTTCTATAATGAACACATCAGAATACTTGATGGTGTTTGACAGGCTATTTTAGATTTTTCTAATTATATTTTCTTTCTGTTCCTCTGCCCAAATCATTTTTTTTCTTCAAGTTCATAGATTCTTTCTTCTGTCAGCTCCAATATGCTGTTGAATTCCTTCTGGGAATTTTTAATTTCAGCTGTTTTAATCTTCAACTCCAATAGTTCTCTTTGGTTCATTTTTAAAATTTTGTCTTTATTGAGATTTTCATATTATTCATTTATGTTTCCTGGTAAACTTTAGTTCTTTCTAGGTATTTCCCCTCATCTTGAGTATCTTAAATATGTTTGTACATATTTAAGTCTGTACAGTATGTCCACATTCTGTTATTTTTCATTAATGTTTTCTGGATTTTATCCTCTTTCTTTGGATGGACCATCATTTCCTGTCTCTTTGTCTTATAATATTTAAATGCACATTGTTACATTATTAAGTTAAAATGTAAACTTTGCAGTTTTATCACTAAGCTCTCTGTACCTTGAGTTGTATCCAGGTAGTTATATTACAGAGATTTTATTGAGTGCCTGGAGATAACAAAATCAAACAAACCAATGTAAAAATCACCTTTCATCTTTGAAAATCAGCTATGATTTGATCAGTGTGGAAGTTTGAAGTTATTTTATGAAACCCAAAAGGAGAAGAATTATGTTTTTTTTTAACTAATCCATTCATGTGTGTGTGTGTGGGGGGGTTGACTGAACTTTGTCAGTGAGGCATGAGCCAGGTTAGGTCTCTGACCTCTTGCTGGGTCTGATAGAAACAGAGAAAAATATATATAGAGAGAAACACAAAGAAAGGAAGCTACCATATTTGATCCTGCAATGTGTGAGAAAGGACTCCAGGTTTGCCCATAGCTGAGCTCAAGGAGAGAAGCTGCAAAAGGCTCAAAGAGCTGAGGCCCATGAAGAGATGAGCCATATGCCTGATAGCTCACAGCTGAACATTGGGAAGAAAGAGGAGAAGCCAAGAAAGAGAGAGGAGGCCCAGACAAAAACAAGCCCTATGCCTGATTGCCCACAGCTGAGCTCCAGGAGATGGAAACTTCTGGAGGAGATAGCAGAGACTGCCAGCCATCTTTGCCACATGGCAGGATACTAGTATCAACAGTAACTGATGTTAGTGAGAAAGCATCTCTTATGATGCCTTGATCTGGACATTTCCTAGCCTCAGAATTGTAAGCTTTTACAGTAAATAACAATCCCATTATAAAAGCCACCCTATTTCTAGTACTTTGTATCAGCAGTCCTGTGGCAAACTAAGACAGTGTTCTCCTTCAGCATTCAATCCTTCTATTATGAATGTTAACTCAAGGTGAATGAAAAGTGCAGGGTCCTCCTTATCTTTTCTCGGCCTGTGTCTTTTCTTGGGATTGTGCATGCTAGTGGGCTAAGGAGTTCTACCATTTACAGTAATTTTGATGCTAGCTCAATGCGCCAGGAATCAATTTTTCTCTCTCATGTGTTCCACCTGAGGACTTAAAACAGGTAAATATTTGCCACAGTCTTCCCAATTCAAATGTTTCTTATATTACTTCTACTATCTCACACTGGTTTTGCCTAGAGAGAAAATTCTGGCAGGGGGTTGCTCCAAACTGCCTTGGGGAAGGGATGATGGAAAGATACAGGAAAGGTTTCAGAAGATTCTCTTATGTCTCTTTGAAGCTGCATTTTCTTGATTCAAAACTTTTCCAGTTAATTTAGTCCTTTAACTCTTTGCTATAGGTTTTTAAATAAAATTTTCTTGAAGTATATTATTCATACATGAACATGCATAAATAAGAAATTTATAGTAAACTTTGTGTATTTACAAAACAAAAATTAGTATCATCATAAAAGGCTCCCATACATCTCCCCACTCCCACCTTTCATTGTTGGGAAGCATTTCTTAGAACAATGAAAGAACATTATCAAAATATTAATAATACTAACTATAGCACATATCTAACATTTGGTCTATTTTGCCCAGCACACCTGATTATTATGTATTTGTTATCATTCAGGAGAAAACATTATCATATTTTTCTTGTTAACCACAGTCCATCATCCACCAATGGATTCTCTGTGTTACAAAGCCCCATGTTTTCTAAAATCCATTCAAAGTGTACATTTAGTGGCTCTCATTTACATTAAAGAGTTGTGCTATCATCACCTCAATCAGTTTTAGAACATTTTTATTATTCCAAAAGGAAAAATCCCATACTCCTTATTGTTGTCCCTTAATATTGAAAAAAATCCTCTTTCCATTGCTGCAAAATATTAAAATATTACTGTAAGATTTTGCTGACCAAAAGTACCAACCCCCTTTGGAAGCCAGCAACATGACAAATGTCACCACAAATTCTGCATAGACAACCCATAGCCATGTCATGACAGTGTAGATCAGTATATCATGCCACAACTGATATACTGTTGTATATCAGTTGATGATCTTCACCCTGTAGACCATGTCAGCCTTGGAGGAAGAGTCCTAGGTCTTTGCTGTCACCATCAGCCATGTCTAAGCACCTGTGTCCTGATTACTGCATGATTCCCCTGACTTGACCTCACAAATTATTTCTACATATTACTTGAACATTTTTCACCTTTTCTTCAAGATATTAAGATGCATACTATCTGAAATGTTAAGATCTAAACACCAATGCACACAGGAGAAAACTGTGGCCTGGAGAGATCAGTGTCATGCTTGAGATCAGGCAAAAAGTCAGGGATGATATTTGGGGTATAGGCTGAGAAAGCAACTAAGGAGAGACTAAGAGACACTGGAAGGGAAGTCAGTCCCAGGGGAAAAGTTCCCTGAGGATCTGCAAAAGGTGGAGGATGTACTGCAGGTTGGGGGAGAAGAAGTAGAGGGGACCAAGGGAAGGGCTCATTGGCTGGTAGTGGTGGGGAGCAGGGACATTTGCAGCCTGTCCAATATTGGAAGCCCAGAGACTCAAGCAGCCCAAACAAGGATGAAGCATGTGGCCTTGCTCGTGGGCAGACTTGAGAAGACCCTCAGTTCTGCTAGATATCTCCAGGCTGATAGAAGGAAGTAGCCTATGAGCAGATGCCTAAAGCAAATAACAAGAGTGTTCATCTTGTTGAACAAATAAACCAGCTCTCACAAGCTTTCTTCCTGTATGAGAAAGTGCTTTCAACAGCTTCATTATCATTCGGTTCCACATAATTTTATTTTTGTATTTTTTAATTAATTAACCTTTTTATTTTTAAAGAAGCTTTAGATTACATAAATATTACATAAAAAATATAAAGGATTCTCATATGCTTCACTCCCTCCTCCTCCCACACTTTCCCACATTAAAAACATCCTTCATTAGTCTGGAACATAAGTTAAAATTGAAGAAAACATATTGAAGCACAGTTACAAACCATGGATTATAGTTTACATTCAGTCTGCATAATTTTGTAGGTTATGACAAAATATATAATGGCCTATATCCATCATTGCAATTTCATGCCAGATGATTCCAATGTCCTGAAAATGCTATCATATTACACCAATTCTTCCCTCTCACCCCTCAGAACCTCTGGTGGCCACTGCCTTTATATCAATGATAAAAGTTCTTCCATTGTTAGAATAATAATAAGGCTATAATACAATAATAAGTCTTCTTTAGTCCATTGTTCATTCCCCAATCTTGAGGATTTTGGGATGGTAATGCCCAGTCTGTTTATAATTGAGAGGAGGCTTAGATCCCATGGGTCAGATGGATGGAACTGTCTTGCTTGCAGTTGAAAGAAACACACTACCTTCCCTCTAGCATGGTTCATGACTCCTGGGAATGAGCCTCCCTGGCATCAAAGAATTATTACCAAGTGCCTGCTAACAATGCATCTCAAAAAAGACTGTGACCAAAAGTGGAAAATCATAAATACAAATGAAGTTTTGTGGCTAAGAGATTTCAAAATGAGTCTGGAGGTCATTCCAGAGGTTATGCATATACACATCTCAGCAGGATCTCATTGCCTGTCACAGTAAACAGTGCCTCAAATAGTGGGGCTCCTGAAGTCTCTAGAGACATCCAGACACTATAACAAGGGCTGACACACTCAGGAATTTGGCACCCTGAGAGTGAGCCTTACTTTGGAATTTATGCATCCTAGTGTAACAGAGTTAGACTCATTTATGGCTTCCCTACACATAGCTCTTCTGCCCCCCTTTCTGAACCTATATTTAACACTATACTTGTTAAATATATGTCCCAGAGACTTAAATCTTTGGTCTCTTCATGTGATGGTTGTGTCCTGAAACTCAGCACAGTTGCAACACCTACTCTCCAGTTCATTGGACTCTCCCAGGACAAATAAAAAGGAGATGGTATTGAACAATGTCCATCACAATGAACAGAGTTTGTCTGCAACTGCAAGCAAGAGAATTCTATCCATCTGCCCCATGGAATCTAAGTCCCCACTCAATTAGAAGCAGAGTAGGCTTCACCATTCCCAAATCCTTAAGATTGGGGAATGAACAATTGACTAAAGTTGTTTTAAATGAATGACATTATTATATTTATACTATTAACCACAGTCTTTATCTACCATCCAAATCATGATATTATATAGTCCCAAGATTATTCTCTAGCTTCCTTTTAATTTACATTTATGTTCACAGACTACCCCTTTCAAACACAATCACAGTGTTAGTTATACTCACTACAATGTGTTACCATCAACTCTATTCATTTCCAGACTTTTATAATAGACTTCATTAACACTTCTATATACATTAGGCATCAGCTGCATTCTAACCCACATTCTATCTCCTGGTCACCTATAATCTACAATTTAACTGTATTTAGTTCATGTTAGTGAGATTGCACAGTGGTCATGACACAGAAGTCACTAGAACTCTTTTCTCTTTACAAAAACATTGTTACTGGTTTCAGCCACAAGGGCAGAATGTGTTAAATTTGAAACAATCGAAACTAATAATGAAATCATTGTGGCGAGCTTATCAAAAAGGGGGAAAAGTTCCTCTTCAAGTATGGTATTTGTGTAGTCTTATTTCTGTTGCTCTTGAACCATTAAAATCAGATGAAAATGAAGATATTAAAATGGATACTGCTATTGCTAAAACTGTAGCAGAACAAGCTAATGATGATTAGAAATACAAATGGCCAAAAAGCATATGAAATTTTTTTCAACATCACTACCTATTAGGGAAATGAAGATCAGAACTACATTATATAATGTCTATAATTTTTAAAAAAAACCAGAAATTATAAGTGCTGGGGAGGATGTGGAGAAATAGGAACACTCCTTCACTGTTGGTGAGAATGTAGTATAGTGCAACCCATTTGGAAGACAGTTTTTCTATTCCTCAAGAAGCTGAATATGGAAATGCCCTATGATATGGCAATCCCATTACAGAGAATATATTCAGAAGAACTGAAAGCAAGGATGCAAACTGACATTTGCACACTGATGTTCATAACAGCATTATTCACACTTGCTAAAATATGGGAACAGCCCAAGTGTTAAAGAGTAGAGGGGTATTTGTCCATTTATATCTGGCTTATTTCTCTCATCATAATATCCTCAAAGTTCATCTATGATGTCATTTCACCCCAATTTCTTCTTATACCTGAATAGACTCTATTGTATGTATATACTACATTTTGTTATCCATTCTTATATTGTTGGACACTTCATATGGCTGTGTATATACTACAGTTTGCTTCTCCATTCTTCAGTTGATGGACACCATCTTTTGGCAATTGTGATTAATGTCACTATGAACATCATAGTGCAGATGTCTGTTCATGTACCTGCTCTCAGTTTTTCTGCATATATAACTAGTAGTGGTAGTCATTGGTCACATGGCATATCTAACTTCCTTTGGAACCATGAAACAAACTTCTACAGTGACTGCAACATTTTACATTCCCACCAACAGTGAAGAAGCCTTCCTATCTCTCCACATCCTCTCCAACACTTGTAGTTGTCTAGTGTATTTTTTTTAATAGTGGACATTCTCGTAGATATGTAATGATGTTGCATTGCAGCTTTGTTTTGCATTTTCCTAAAAGTGATGTTGAATATTTCCTTTATGTGTTTTTCTCACCATTTGTATTTATTCTTTAGAAAAGTGTCTATTCAGGTCTTTTGCCCATTTTTAAATCAGTCCATTTGTCTTTTTATTGATGAATTTTAGGATCTCTCTATATTATGGATCTTAGATATTTGTTGGATGTGTGATTTGTAAAAATTATCTACTATTGAGTAGGCTGCCTTTTTACTCCTTACTCAAAGTCCTTTGAAGTACAGAAGCATTTAATTTTTAGGTGGAACCATTTATCTATTATTTTCTTTTGTTGCTCATGCTTTGGTAGAAAAGTTTAAGAAACTCTCTCCTACTACAAGGTCTTTTGATGTTTCCCTGCATTATCTTACCAAAGTTTTATGTTCTGGCTTTTATGTTTAAGTTTTGATATATTTTCACTGTATTCTCTTTTTTTCATTTTAAGGAGCTTTAGATTACACATTACATAAAAAATACAGGGAATTCCCATATAGGCCACATGTGATGGTTAGGGTAATGTGTCAACTTGGCCAGATAATTGTGTCCAGGTGTTTGGTCCAGCAAGCACTGGCCCAATTGTAATACAAGAGCATTTATGAACTTTGATCCCCAGTGAGTTTACTGTGTGGATGGCTGATTACATCTGCATCAATCAGGCAGATTGCATCAGCAATGGATGATGTTTTTATCCAATCATTGAATGCCTTAAAAAGGGATGCGGTTTCAACATTCAGAGAGAATTTCCTAGCTCATCTTTGAACAGTCATCTTCTCCCAGAAACTCATCAAACCTTTCTTTGGACTTTCATTGGAGCCCCTGGTTTGCAGCCTGCCTGTGGAACCTGGACTTGAGCATCCCCACGGTTGCATGAGAGACATAAAAATCTCATATTATTGACAGATATCTCCTGGTGATTGTTTCCCTAGAGAATCCAGACTAATACACCATCCTTTTCCATAACATCCTACATGACTATCCTACATTTGTTACAACTCATGAACAAATATTGAAACATTGCTACTAATCATGGTTTATAGTTTACATTATGGTTTACATTTTCCACTGTATACTTTTATAGGTTCTAACAAAAATGTATAATGCTCCATATCTGTCATTGCAAGATCATGCAGAACAATCTCAATGTCCCAAAGTGCACTATGTTCCACACTTTCTTCCCTCACCCTCCCCTCAGAACCTATGTCAGCCACTAAGATTCAAATTTTTAAGTATAAGATTCATATTTACATGCATTAATATTTAGGGCTCAATACACCAGCCTATGTACTTTAGAGGTTCTTACCTTTCTATTTGAATATTCAGCAGTTCTCACCAGGATGGGAGTTTAATATTTTCTTGTTCATTGTGTGGTTTTCCACCCACTGAGATAGCATCTTATGACAAGATAAACACATTCACATCCCACAGAAGTATGCACCAGGTGCACCCTTTCCCACATGTCCCTCCATCTCTAATGCCCTGCACCAGTGATCCTTCCCTGCCATTTTGCCTCCCCATATTCCCACCATTGTAATTTCAGCCACAGACATACAAATCCCCAGAGTTCACCTGTTCCTTCCCCCAGTCCTCCTCTCAACTCCACGGATGGTCTATCCCAACACCACAACCATGCTTACCCTCATATTCCAGCACTGTTGATTATTGTCTAGGAAGTGAGATAATGATTCTCTTTCATTCTTTTGGTTAAGGATATCCAGTTCTTAATGCACTGTTTTTTGAAGAGACTCTTCTGTCCCAGAAAAGTAGACTTGGTAGGCATACGAAAAATCAGTTGACCATGGAAGTGCAGGTCTATTTCCAAATGCTCAGTTCAATTCCATTGATCATTGTGTCTATCTTTATGCCAATACCATGCTGTTTTGAACACTTATAGCTTAGTAATAAACTTCAAGGCCTGGAAGTTTTAGTCCTCTGAATTCACTTTTCTTTTTTAAGAGGTTTTTGCCTATTTGGGACCCTTTTCCCTTGCAAAAAAACTTCGAAATTGACATTTCTATTTCTGTAAAATAGGCTCTTGGAATTTTTATTGGTATTTTGCTGAATATTTAACTCAGTATGGGTAGAACTGACATCTTCTCAATGATTAGTCTTCCAGTCCATTTCATGAGCAATAGTTTAAAGAATACATAAAAGTGTAACCGACTTATTATTACTCTTACTAAATAGGAAGGAATGACTTACTATTTGGAATTTATTAAAAGCTACCCTGACTCCAAAATCTCCCAACTATTTCTCCAGTCTTATCCAATTAAATTGTACAATAATTTTAATTTTCATCCAATCCCCTACTCCAAAGGATTTTTCCAAATATTTATATCTAACATTCTACCTCAACCAAAATGACTTTTCTGAATATCCCTTGCACATGACCTTTGTGTTATCTTGTTTGTAGGTGGAAGTATCAAAACAGACGACATCATTCCGACAATAATCCTGATGCTGTTATAAGTATCTTAATTGCATACGCTCAATTTATATTAAAAACTCCCTTAAGAAACAGGTTCAAGTATTGTATCAATTTTACAGTGGAGGAAAATGTTCAGATGGGCTAATAAATATGTCCAGTGTTAGAGATAAGTGAATAATGGAGCCCACATGGGAATTCATCCAGTCTTCTCTAAAGCCTGGGCATTTACACACCACAATATTTCAGTCTCTCCATAAGGGTGGAAAAGGCTAAAAGTGATATCTCTAAGAACATATATCACAAGAGAAATATGAAAGACAGTAATTTTACAGGCAAATAATTGTAAATAATCAAATTAAATTATGACTACTTTGATCAGTGAAAGAGAAGACAAACCAACAAAAAATTTCAAAGAAAGAAATGATCAAATATATAATTTTGTGACAACAGAATAAAATAACTTCAAGCAGGAATACTTCAATTAAGAAATGAGGAAAATGAAAAATATTACAGAAATAAAAATTTTGGGATAACAAAATAATTAAACAAACATACCAAAAATCACAATTTTTGGTAGATTAGATTTAGAAGATCTCCCCAAATGATCTTAAAATAAAGAAATACATGATCTAGGTGAAGATAATAAATAGGTTTGCTATGTCAAATTAAATGAAGAAAGAATTACAAATTTGTGTCATGATTTTTCTAACCAACCAATGTTCTAAATCATAAGGCATGAAAAATATAAGGGACCTCATTAGCCATTCAATATAGTGAAAAATAAATCAATGAATATTAATAATGGAAAGTAAATGCTCTTTGTATTTTTGGGTAAATGTTGGTGTTGCATATTGCATCACTTTTTAATGTGAAGGAAAAAGAATAAATAGTATTGCAAATTATAATAAGTTAGAAATTAAATATGTAAGTGATAACATTCAAATAATAAAATAGTTGAAATAGAAGGTAGAAGAGTAGATGATGAGAAGTGAAGCTGTGAATTTTTTTCATAACCTTTCATAGCAACATGAGTAGATTTGATATATTTAGATAAATATAAAAAACATTATTACTATATTTTAATCATTCATTTCATAATGCAGTTGTTTAACATTAAAGAGAAATAAATTATTAAATGACAATTTCTCAATTCTTTTGTTTCAAATTCAACTTTTTATTGTTAGTATTTTTGTAATATTTCTAAAAATTAATTGTGTCATATATAATTTTCAAATTTCCTCTACGTTTTTTCCTTCCTTTCTCTCTCCACTTCTTCCTTGTTTCCTTCACTTATTCTATCTCTCTCTCTCTTTTCTAAAAAGATACTTAGATTACATAAATGTTACACAAAACATAAATGGATTCCCATATGCCCCACCTCCCACACCTCCCATGACCTCCAACGTAAACATCCTTCATTAGTGTGGCACATCACCTGCAATGGATATACACATCCTTGGGCTTTACCATTAAGCATGGACCATAGTTCACATTGTAGACCACACTTTCTCTCACACATTACTGCATGTTATATGATGATATAAAGTGGCTTATATTTGTTGTTGCAATGTCACTCAGGTCAATTCCCAAATCCTAAAAAGCCCCTGTATTACAACTGCTTTTCCCTCTCCCTGCCCCCAGAGCATCCACTGGCCACTGACTCCAAATTAATGTTGTAATTTCTTCCATTGCTTGAATCACAATATGCCTATAACAGAATACCAGTAAGTCCACACTAGTCCATAGCTCTTCCACCAATCCTGAGGAGTCTGTGATTGGAAAAATTGGATGGGATTATCCTGCCTGCAGCTGCAGACTCTCTCCATTCCCTGAGGTGGCCATTGTCAATCATCATCTCCCCACCAGGTGTCCTGGCTGAATCCATTGAGCTGTAGAGAAGGAGTTGCAGCTCCACCAAGATTCTGGGCCCAGCAGGCACATGGACAGCCCAAAGGCTCCAGTCTTTGGATGGACACCTACAAACTCCGGTACCATGTATAGGTTTGAATAGAAGGGACAGATGAACCATGTGCAGGGAAGACATAATTGAGTCCAACTATGTCACTCTCAGGAGCACAAATTCCAAATTAGGGCCCATGGCAAGGCACCAAACTCCAGATCTATCTGTCCTGACATAGGACCTTGGTGTTTCTGGAGCTATCAGGATCCCCACTATTTGGGGTGATATACACTTTGGAAGTCTCTGAAGTCCTACTGAGATGTGCATAAGCATTACCTCTGGGATGACCTCCCAACTCACTTTGAAGTCTCTTAGCCATATGAACTCATTTGTCTTTATCTTTTCCCCCTTTTATTTGAGATGTTTTTATAGTCATGTTTGCCAGTTGGCACTTGGTAGTAATCCCTCATTGCCAGGGAGGCTTATCCTGGGAAGTCATGTCCCACACTGGGAAGAAGGTAATGCATTCATATGCTGAGTTTGGCTTAGAGAGAGGCCACATTTGAGCTGCAAGGGGGCTTTCAGGAAGCAACCCTTAGGGACCCCATAAAAATAGCCTAAGTTTCAATTTCAAGAAAAAAAACTCATAAGGCTTGTCATCTATAAAAAGGGCCCATCAGTGGATCATTCTTCTTTGCCAGACACTGCCCCTGCACTTGGTGGACTTTTGCTGCTCCCTTGGAGGATGAGGCAGATCTCTCCAGGATGGGAATTTAGTATACTCATATTTATTGAGTCATTCTCCACCCACTGTGACAATTCCCTGTCAACATTTGAACAATTTTATATACCTTGTATGTATGTTCAGGTAAACTTCCTCCCATGGAACCCCCATCCCTGATACCCCCCACCAACAATCCTCTCTCACCCCAGTTGAAAACCTTCTGTGATCAAAGGCTTCTTTAAAGATGAAGCCAATAAAGTAGCCAAATACAATTAATTGGAAAATGAAATAATAATGATAAGTTTAAATGTAAGAGATAAAATACATGAAAACTAAAGAAAAACTATAATAAAATAAAATTAAAAGATTGGGATATTTAAAATGAAAAATATTTTTAAAAATTAAAAATTTTTTTTTCACATTTTGCCTTTTATCACTGCAATATCTGGTGCCCAGTCAGTTCCATGGCACCTTCCCCCACTCATTCCCTAGTGTCTCACTATTTTTCATTTTGTTTTCAAAGAAGTTTTAGGTCATAGCAAAGTCACACACAGAAGACAAAGGGTTCTCATATTCCCAAACTCCTCCCCCTTTCCTCACCCTATATTAAAAACTTTCTATATGTGGATGGCAGCATTGTTATAACTAATATACAAATAGTGAAACATAGCTGCTAAACATTGTCAATGGTTTACATATGCTTTACATTTTAGACCGTACACTTTTATAAATTTGCATGATATTTACTATGTCCTGTGTCCATCACTGTAAGGCAATGAAGAGCATTTCCACTGACCACTAAATTCCCCGTGTTTGATCTTTTCTATTCCTCCATCCCTATCTCCTCTGGGCCAACGACGACCCCACTGGGTTGACTCATTGGATGATAAGATTCATAATTACATGCAGCAATAGGTCTTGACATGCTTGTTTGTCCTCCCCTATTAAGAACCACCCTTGCTCTTGAGAGACATCTGACAGTCTAATTCTGAATATATCAGTCCTCCCAAATTGGGAATCCAACTCCTTCCCGCTCATTATGTGGGTCTCAACCCACTGATACAACAAATTATGACAGGATGAACACTCACACACTCTCTAGAAGCCTGCTCTAGTTGCACCCTGTCCCGAATACTCCCCCAATCAACACCCTAAGCCAGTGACACTTCCTTGTCATATTGCCATGACAGCATTCCCACCTCTGTACTTTAAACCTCATACCCACAAATCCCAAGTGTTCACCTCTCCCATCTCTCCCCCCAGTATCACTACCCACCTGTTCTATCCCTTCAATATGCAATGACACTCTACCACTTTACAATAGATTACGTCCATATGGGTGATGGTTCACAACATTCTCTTCTCTTTCTATTTATTGTAAACCTGTCTTACAGACAATAGCTCTCTGAGACTGCTCAATTTCCTTAATTCATATCAGTGAGGTCATGTACTGTTCATCCTTTAATGCCTGGCTTGCTTTACTCAACATAAGGTCTTCAAGAGTCATCAATGTTATCCCATGTGTTAGTGTTTATTCCTTCTTACAGCTGAGTAATATTTCATTGCATGTATGTACCACATTTTGTTTATCCATTCCTCTGTTGATGGGCACCTGGGTTGATTCCTACTTTTGGCAATAGTGAACAATGCCGCTATGAACATTGGTGTGCATATATCTGTTTGTGTCTTTGCTTTCAATTCTTCTGTGTATATACCCAGCAGTGGAATCGCTGGATCATATGGAAGATCTATAGTTAGATTTTTGAGGAACCGCCATGCTATCCTTCAAGTGGCTGGACCATTCCACAATCCCACCAGCAGTGGATTAGTGCTCCCATTCCTCCACATCCTCTCCGACACTTACAATCTGCTGTTTTTTTGATAACCACCATTCTAATGGGTGTAAGTAGGTATATCATTGTAGTTTTGATTTGCATTTCCCTAATAGCTAGTGATTTCGAGAATATTTTCATCTGCTTTTTAGCCATTTGTACTTCTTCCTTGGAGAAGTGTTTTTTAGGTCACTTGCCCATTTTTTAAATGGGTTGTCTTTTTATTTTCGAGGTGTAGGATTCTTTTATATATGCAGTATATTAGGCTCCTATCAGATATATGGTTGCCAAATATATTCTCCCATCTGGTAGGCTGCCTTTTTATTTTCTTGATAACATCCTTTGAGGGGCAAAATTTTAATTTTGAGGAGATCCCTGTTATCTATATTTTCTTTTGCTGCTCATGCTTTGGGTGTGAAGTACATGAAATTATTTCCTATTACAAGTTCCTGTAGCTACTTCCCTACATTATCTTCCAATGCTTTTATGGTCTTGGCTCTTATATTTAGATCTTTGATCCATCTTGAGTTGGTTTTTGTATAAGGTGTGCGATGGTATTCCTCTCTCATTCTTTTGGATATGGATATCCAGTTCTCCAAGCACCTCTTGTTGAAGAAACCATTCTCCCCCAACAGAGTGGGCTAGGTGGTGTTGTTGAATATCAGATGACTGTATATGCGATGATCTATATCAGAACTCTCAATTTGGTTCCATTGGTCAGCATGTCTATCCTTCTGCCAATACCATTCAGTTTTGACCACTGTAGCTTTGTAGTATGTTTTAAATTAAGGTAGTGTGACACGTCCAATTTCAATTTTCTTTTTCAATATATTTTTGGCAATTCGGGGCCTCTTACCTTTCCAATGAGGGAACCTGATTAGGTGCATAAATGCTTATGATTTTTCTTTCGATTTGAATGATTACCCTTTTTACTAATATATAGTGTCCTTCTTTGTTTCTTACAATAGTTTTGCCTTTAAAGTCTATTTTTTCCAATATTACGATAGCTACTCCCACTCTATTTTGGTTATTGTTTGCTTTTTGAATTGTTTTCCACCCATTCAATTTCAGCTTCCTTGAATTCCTGTGTCTAAGGTAGGCTTCTTGTAGACAACATATAGATGGGTCATATTTCCTTATCCATTCTGCGAATATGTGTCTCTTGACTGGTTATTTTAATCCATTAACATTTGGTGTTATTAATTTCAAGGAATTTCTTACATTAGCCATATTTTCTTTGGGTTCATGTATGTCATATGTTGTTTTTATTTCTCTTTTTGTCTTTTTAGTTGTTCTTGCTCTCTCCTCCAACTCTCTATCTCTCCTATTTTTTCCATTCAACCTGTAGAACTCCGTTTAAGATTTCTTGAAATACAGGTTTCTTATTGACATACTCTCTTAATTTCTGTTAATCTGTGAATATTTTGAACTCTCCATCATTTTTGAGTGTCAGCTTTGCAGGTTAGAGATTTCATGGCTTGAATTTTTTTCTTTAGTACCTTGACTATATCATACCACTGTCTTTTTTCCTTCATAGTTTCAGATGAGAAATCAACATTTAATTTTATTGAGCTTCCCTTTTATGTGATTGTTCTCTTTTCTCTTGCTGCCTTAAGTATTTTCTCTTTGTCTTGAGAATTGGACATTTTGACAAGTATATGTCTTAAAGTAGGCCTGTTAGTATTTATACTGTTTGGGGTGTGTTGTGCTTCCTGGACATGTACATCCATCTCCCTCAATAGGGTTGGGAAGTTTTCAGCCATTATTTCCTTCACCAATCCTTCTGTTCCCTTTCTCATCTCTTCTCCCTCTGGGATGCTTATAATGCATGTGTTTGTGTGTTTTGTGTTGTCGGTTAAATCCTTAAGTCTCTGCTGGATTTTTCTATCGTTTCATCTATCTCTTCTACTATCTGTTTGATTTCAGATGTACTGTCTTCCTCATCACTAATTCTTTCTTTTGCCTGTTCATATATGCTGTTTTGTGATTCCAGCATCTTTTTGATTTCGTGGATTGTGCCATTCATCTCCATCATATCTGTTATCTTTTTATGTATGTTAACAATTTCTTCAGTATGTTCTCCCAGTTTCTTTTTAATATCCTTAATCTTTTCCTTCACTTCATTAAACTGGTCCATGACATTTGTTTGGACAGCTTTGATTAGTTGTTTGATGCTCTGCATCTCTTCCTGGTTTTTAGTTTTTTCATTGCACTGGGCCATATAAGACTTAGCAAAACGAATATTTAACTCATGTAAGCAGAGTTAAATATTAGGGAAATAAAAGTGGAGTACTTACAATGGAATGGGAAAGAAAATGGAGAGAAATATATAGAACTATTTAAAAGGCCAGAATATGAGGAGAGAGAGAAAGAGTAAAGAAAGGGCTAAAAGGAAAAAGTTTTTTAAAAAAAGATAACAAAATAGACAAGATAGAAATCAAAAACAGTAAGGTTGAGGACTAATGAAAAAAAGATGGAATGTAAGAACCACAACAGATCGGAGAAGATAGAGAGATGAAGGAAGGAAAAGAGATAGCGTTGGTAGACAAAATCCATATACACAGAAAATGGGAAAACAAGAAAGAGGAAGCACAGCAAAGAACAAACAAGCTAGCATCACCTAATTGTTAAAAAGGGGGTAGTGGAGGAAAGAGGAAAGAAAGCAAGAAACAAACAAACAAACAAAAAACCAAACAAACACAAAAGCAAGAAGTCAAACAAAACTAAGGAAGAACGGCATTCCTTCTTGGGCTCTTGTGGAGCCTCTCAATCTTCCTGTGTTTATCAATCAATTACCTACTGGCCTCTCTCTGCAGGTTTTGAGGTGGATTTCTGTCAGTCTAGCTAAGGATTGGCCAATTTTGGTGATCTTCTCAAGTTACCAAGTTTTGGGTTTGTTCATTCTATTTTTTTTGTTCTCAATTTCATTTATTTCTGCTCTAATATTGTTTATTTCTTTCCATCTGCTTACATTGGGATGTTCACTGTTCTTTTTGGAGTTAGGTCTTTGATTTTAGCTATTTCTTCTTTTTTAATGTATGCATTAAGGGCTATAAATTTCCTTCTCAGCACCACCTTCACTGAATAGCATAGGTTTTGATATTTTGTGTTCTTGTTTTCATTCATCTTGAGATATTTACTGATTTCACTTGCTATTTCTTCTGCAACCCAATGATTATTTTAGAGTGTTTTGTTCAATCTCTATATATTCATGAATTTTCCCTTTATCCTTTCAGTGTTGATTTTCAGCTTCATTCCATTATGATCAGAGAAATTGCTTTGTATAATTTCAGTCTTCTTAAATTTATTGACACCTGTCTTTAGAACCAACATATGGTCTCTACTCAAGAAGGAACCTTGATCATTTGAAAAGAATGTGTATTCTGCTATTTGATGATGCAAAGTTCTATAAATGGCTAAGAGGTTTAGTTCGTTTATCATATTATTCAAGTTCTCTGTTTCCTTATTGATCCTTTGTCCAGATGTTCTGTCCAGTTATGAGAGTGTGGTATTGAAGTATCCAAGTATTATTGTAGAGGTATCTGTTCCTCCCTTCAGTTTTGCAAGTTTTTCTCATGTACTTTGGGGCACCCTGATTAGATGCATAAGATTTATTAGCGTTATTTCTCCTTGGCGAATTACACTTTTCTTAAATTTCATCTCTTATAGCAGTTTTGAATTTAGCTTCTTTGTTGTCCGATATTAGTATCGTTACTCCAGCTCTTTATTAATTATATTTTTATGGAATATCTTTTTCCAAACTTTTACTTTCAGCCTAAATTTGACCTTTAGACAGCATATACATGGTTGATTTTTTATTGATTCTGTCAGACTGTTTCTTTTGTGTGGGAAGTTCAATCCATTAATATTCAATGTAATCACAGTAAAGGGGTTACTTACTTCATCCATTATATCTTTTTGACTTTTCATTGACCTATCTTATTATATCTGTCTTTATAGCCTTTTTGTTACCCTTCATAATATTCTTCATTTGTCCCCTTTTTTCAGGCCTCTCTATGCTGTCTTTACTTTTCATTTTGCAGCACTCCTTTTTATATGTCTTGTAAATGTGGTGTCTTTGTGAATTCTCTCTTAGTTTTTGCTTATCTGTGAAGACTTTAAAATCACTGTCAATTTTAAAGGACAGTTTTGATGGATAAAGAATTCTTGGCTGGGAGATTTAATATACCTTTAAAATATCTATGGTTTCTGATTAGAAATCAATACTTAGTCTTCCTGGGTGTCTCTCATATGTGATGAATTGCTTTTCTCTTGCTACTCTCAGCATTTTCTTTTTACATCTGGCTTTTTTCATTTTGAATAGTAGCTGTCTTAGGATAGGTCTCTTTGGATTTCTTCTATTTGGAGTGTGTTGTCCTTCTTGGATATTTATAATTATGTGTTTCATAAATGTTAGGAAATTTTTAGCCATTATTTCTTCAGATATTTTTTTGCCTCTTTTCCATTCCCTCCTCATCCTCGGACACTCAACAAATATGTTTGTGCATTTCCCATTGTCATTCAATTCCTTGTGACCTTGTTCCATTTTTTCCATTCTTTTCCCTTTGTTTTCTCCTGTCTTTTTAAGTTCATATGCTCTGTCTGCCAACCCCCTTATTCTGTCCTCAACCAATTCAATTATTCTATTATGTGCCTCTAATGTATTTTTAATCTCATCCATTGTGTCTTTCATTCTGATAAGTTCTGTTTCTTTTCTTTGAAAAATTTCAAATTCTTCTTTGTGTTCAACCAGTGTTTCCTTAATATCCTTAATCTTTTTAGCCATCTCATTGAATTTATTATGGATATTTGTTTGGATATCTTTGATTACTTGCCTCAAATACTGTGTTTCATTTAAAAGTTTAATTTATTCCTTTGAGTGTGCCATATCTTGCTCTTTCTTACCATGGCTGTTAATTATTTGCTGGACTCTTGATATCTGATTTTTTGATGTGTTTATTCTGTGATCAGTTTCTCTCTGTAGCCCATGCCATTCTTATTGGTTTGCTTTTTGCTAAAGCTTTCCCTGTTCTTCCTACAGGAATGTTAGTCTATTCTGCTTGTTGTTTTTTTTTTTATTACACATTTTTTTTCTTTCATTGTTATTACCTGGGGGGCTAATTTGTGAGTAGTGTCTCCATTGAGACAACCTTCCCAACTCCAGTTTTCTAGTCAAAACAGTTCTAAAGGACCTATAAAGAGGTAGTAGTTTGACTCCAATGTGCTTTGGAGAGGAGACCCTAAAAGACTCCAATCTTCTTTTTGAAATTTCCCCCAATCTATACTTTCCTATGGTAAGTAAGAGGTAATATTTTTTATCCAGTTGTTCTCCACTGCCCTAAGATTTTTCTGCGTCTTTCTCAGCTGACTTAGCTCCTGGTGTGGGTGTGGTTGTGGCTGATGTTGCCAGGCTTACCCTGGATGAAACTGTTGCACAGCTGCCAGACCTTGAGATTTGAGTTTTCTGACTAACTGCCACTCCTTATGTTTACCCATCTCTATGTGGGTGGGGTAATTCTGCCAGCACTGTCTTGAGAGAGAGTGATCAGAATGCTCAAGGTTCCTCACTTTCCTGGGGCATATTAGAGATGAGAGTGCAGCAGCCCTTTATTGTGGGCATGGTGAATCTGCCTGCACTTCCTTAGAGAGTGTGTGCACATCCTTTCCTTTTGGGGAATGTTGGGACCAAGAATTCTGAAGCACAATTAATTCCCTCTTGAAGTGAAGAAAGCTCACACTCAGTGTGTGCAGATTCACCCTTCCTGCCTTAAAGGGCTGCAGCACTCCTGGTCCCAATTCCAGACTGGAATCCAGCTAGCAGAATTTTCCAATCAACAGAGGAAGTTGGTGCCAGGCCACTTATCCTCTTCTGCCTTTGGAAAGGGGAGTTTCTTCTTCCAGCTATGGAGGTGGTCATAAGGTGTCCTGGCTGACCTGTGGGTGATGGACAACTGCCTCTGCAGCTGAAGGAATCTATCCAGGAATCTTCACCTCAGATTGTCCCTTCTTTCTGCTCTTCCGTGGATGGTGCTTTCTTTTCTTCTGTTGCCTAGAGTCCCGAAACAATTGATCTGAACCAATCCTGACTGATTATTAACTGCCTTGAAGGATGAGCTGATTGTTACAGCTTCCTAGTCTTTCACTAATTTTGTTCTCTCTTGCATGGGTTAAACTTGATCTTCTTTTCTAGATTTTTTTTTGAAAAGTTGGATGTTGAAATTACTGATATGAGACTTTACTTTTTTATAAATTTAATTTTAAATTATAATATATGAAACAAAATCTCTTTTAATTATACATTTCTATTAATTTTGACACGTGTATATATGTAAGCAGCAGTATAATAAGAACATAGAATTCTTGCATTACCCAAAATCCACCTTACTTTATCTCTTTGTGGTCACATATTCTCCCCACACCTAAATCTTGGCAACCACAATTTCTTATTTTTAAGTGTGTTGTATAAGTGGAATCAGACTGAACACTTTAGAGATTGGCTTTTTTCATTCATCATAACCTCTTTGATATACATCAATGTAGTTTTCTATGCATGTGTGTTTATTAATTTGTTTGTTCTTTCTTTTTATCCTTTTAATTTCTGAATGGTGTTTTCTGCATTATGTGTATTTGTGAATTTAACCTAAAGATATATGGTGTACAATTTGGGAAATCACTCATTTGCACCCTATTCCTCAAAGTATCAACTCCCCAAAGAATCTATTTCTTTTTTGCTTGCTCTAGAGTGGCTTCACGCAGGTATTTATTTGATCTAGAATGTGTGGTGATTATATGTAGGAGAATAAGAATATATTTATCCTCCATAAATGAAACTCAGGAATTTTTGTAGATATCTTTTATCATAATATAAATATTCCCTTAATTTTACATTTGATGAGCAATTTTAGATTGAATTTTAATCTTATCAAATTTCTTTCTTTCAGATAATATGAATATTTTATCATTGTCCCTTTTGATTTGTAATAACGATCAAAGGCATTAATTATTTAAGTTTTCTCAAGATAGCATTCTAAAAATAAATAAAACTGGGTCATGCTGAATTATCTTGTTTATATTTCATTGGCACAATTTGCTTTGTTTTCTGTAAGAAATTTTTATTTGTTCTTCCCATATTTTTCTTGTAATATCTTAGAAAAATTATGATAAATCAAATTTTTTGCCCAAAACATGGCTTCTTAACCCCTCTCCAGAAACCACTATTGTGATAATCAATGAGATCCTGCTGAAATATGCATGAGCATAATCTCTGGAATGATCTCCTGACTCACTTTGAAATCTCTTAGCTGTAAAAACTCATTTATATTCTATATTTCCTCGTTTTGGTCAAGGTCTTTTTCCAGATGAAACACTAGTTGGTACTTGGTAATTATCCTTCTGTGCCAGGGAGGTTCATCCCCAGGAGTCATGTCTCACATTGGGGGGAGGTGAAGGTAGTGAATCTACATGTTGACTTTGGTTTAGAGAAAAGCAAAATGTGTAGGGTTTTAAAGTCAATATAAAAATGCATTTCATATTTTTGTTCCTCAGTTTTGTGATTTAAAATATAAAATATGATATAAAGAACTAATTGGCTCTGTTCCTTAGTTTTTGCATAAGAGTTCTTTCCCTGCCAATATATACTATATTCTACTTGGAAAATGAAGTCCATAATCTTTGTCAGTGTCTATGTATTCATTTAGAGCTTTTAATACGTTCATTCCTAGTAGTTTCTCTTAGTACATCTCTTCAAAATAACTTTCTTCCAAGTATTACCTTTCTAGGATTCTAATAGATGGAAGTCAGTGAACAGAATTGTTATTATCTCTAGGTTCAGTGATCATCAACGAAAGCATCTTTAAATATAATTTGAAAACACTCTGTAGCAGTGTTTCTTCATTTATATTTTTGATAGTAATATAAATAATATTACACAGCTTTGCCACCATTATATTTCATTTGCCTTATTGTGTCCTGATATAATGTAGACAAAAACTGCATTGGCTAATAAGCTGTACTATAATTTTATGAAGCTTTTTAAATTCCACAAATTGTTAGTTGCTTCATGGGCTTGATACTTATGAAATTGTGACACATTTATTATGATAATCTATTTCATTTTACATGACAAAATGTGGTTTAAAAGATTTAAATATTTTATTTAAGAGATAAACTGCTTGGCATTATTGCTTCATTTGATAAATTCTCATTATAAAAATACATTAATCCTAATAAAGAGATAAATTATGAGTCAAATAAATCCAAATGTCACATAACACACAGTATATATAAAATTTGGCATTGTGACAACTCTATTAAATTTTGTAATCAAATGACTGCCCTGAACAAATTAATATATGATCTTTAATGATTTCTCTTATTTTATTAAAATATTCACTTTGTGAGAATAAAACTTAAACCTGAAAAAATTAAAGATAAATTTCTTAAGAAATTTGTAGGCTTGTTTATTTATTTATTATTTATTTATTTATTTTACCTTAATTTTTAAGGAAGCTTTAGATTACATAAATGTTACATCAATGGTGGGGCCAATGTTACATATGCACCCCCACCACACGATTTTCCATGTTAACATCTTTCTTTAGTGTCGTGCACTGGTTACAATTCATGAAAACATATTGAATCATTGCTACTAACCATGGACTATAGTTTACATTATAGTTTACATGCCACACAATTTTATGGATTTTGACAAAATATATATTGGCCCATATCTATCATTGCAATGTCATGAATGATAATTCCAATGTCTCCAAAATACCTCCATGTTAAACCTATTCTTCCCTCTCCCTCCCCTTAAAACCCCTGGTGACCACTGACTTTATATCAATGATACAAGTTCTTCTATTGCTAGAATAATAAGGCAATAATAAATTAATAATAGAATAACATTGCCTGCTTATTCCATTGTTTCTTCCTCAGTCTCGATGATTTGGAGATTGTGATGCCCACTCTGTTTCTGATTTACAGTTGCCCTAGATCTCATGAGGCAGATTGATGGATGTGTCTTCTTTGCAATTGTAGGTACTCTTGGTTTCTTTGAGTACGCATTGTCCATCATCATCCTTTTGTTAGTTGTCTTGAGTGAGTCCAATGAACTGGAGAGTAAGTGTTGCAACTCTGCTAAGATTCAAGGCTCAATTAGCATATGAACAGACCAAAGATTTAAGTCTCTGGGACATATATTTAACAAGTATAGTGCTAATTATAGGTTCAACTTGCAGGCAGAACAAGCATGTGTAGGAAAATTATAATTGAGTCTAACTGTGTTACACTAGGGAGTAGAAATTCCAGAGTAAGGCCCACTGACAGGTTGCCAAATTCCAAGTGATGCCTATAGTGTCTAGATGTCACTAAAGTCCTCAGAAGCACCCCTACTTGAGGCATTTTTACTATTGCCAGCAGTGAGATTCTCCTGAGATATGCACAAACATTACCTCTGGAATGACTTCCTGACTCACTTTGAAATTTCTTAGCAATAAACACTCATTTGTATTTAATATTTCCCCTTTTTGGTCAAGGTCTTTTTCAGATGAATTGCTAGATGATGCTTGGTAATAATTCCTCCCTGCTCAGTGCTAGGCAGGGAGGCTCATCCCCAAGAGTCATGCCCCACATTGTTGAGGGGGTAAAGTACTAAATCCACATGCTTTAGTACTTAAATTTGGCTTAGAGAGGGGACACTATGTAGGTTTTTAAAAAGTCATTAGAAATGCTCTGTAAAAGTTTCATTCTATGTTATCAAATAAAGTTAAATTTTGTAATTTAAATTTGCAAAATTTGTAGAGAAAAATGTTAATAGTATAATGGTAACAATATTATAAAATATTTTTATTTTAATTTAGTGCAAAAATTGTGTCTGCAAAATTTGATTGGATTTAAATATTACTTTAGTTTTTTCTAAATATTTTTGAAAATTGATTTTCTTATATCAATATCTACAGACTTTTTAACTAAAATTATTTATCTTCTTCATTTTTATTTTATATTAATAGGTATTTTAACTCACCAATAAAAATTGGAAATTAGGCAAAGAATTAGATAGATAAATATTAATATTATAATTTTATTATGATAGAAAAGAAGGGAAGAAGGTAAAGAAACAGGGAGGGGAAGAAAGAAAGTGCTTAACAAAAAGAAAGTTTCTAGCATATTACCAAGGAAGACAAAATCAAATAATGATGAAATCAATTAAAATGCTTATAATCATAGTTTCCCTTAACGTTAGAGATAATTATGAGAAAAAATTTAAACTTTAATGAAAATATTTTATATGTAGACAGAAAAAATAATTTTGCTTGTGAGCAAATAACAATGGATTAATTATGGACGGATCCATAGATTAAATAATAAAGTAAAGACAGTAATACACTGTACTTGCCCATCAGCACCCTTCTTTAGGTAGGAACTCTGCCTAAAGCCTTATACACTATTATGAATTGATTCATGTTCCCTACAATAACATATTCAAATTCTAATTGCCAGTCCTGTGCATTTATAAATTGGATATTTAAAGATGTTTTAAGTTAAGAAGAGGAGAGCAAATGTAGCTCAGTAGTTGAATGCCTGCCTTCCATGTAAAAGGTTCTGGGTTAAATCCTTGGTGCCTCATAACTAAAAGACAAATAAATAAATAACACACAAACACACAAGTTAAGATGAAGCCAAAGTGAATATGACTGGGTCTTATTTCAATTAGAATGGAGTACATATAAGTAAGGAAATTTTGACACACTCAGGTGTCCAGAAGGGGACATTAGGAACAATTGACAAACAGAATGCTATAGAATTCAGAAAAACCATGATCCTGATGTCACCTTGATTGTGGAATTCTATCCTTCAAAACTGTGAGACAATAAATTCTTGCTGTTTAAGCCAACCAGTCTGTGGCATTTGTGATAACATTCATGGCATCACCAAAATTGTAATTCATGAATTCACAAGGTTAAACGAAGTACCAGAAAATAATATGCACATATAAAATTAATTATTTTAAATATAATTTATTATATTTAAAATAATTATAATATTTTATTATAATTATTTTAATTAATAATTATAACAATATGATAATTATTTAACAATAATTATAACAATAATTATGTTATTGTTATAGCAATGTTTGTAACAATGTTTTGGAAACTTTATTACTATCCATATCCTATGATATTCTCCTAATTGCTCAATAGCACATCATTATGCCATTGCTTCCCGGGTGGAAATTTTTATCTTGACTGTACTAATTTTCCACCTGTGCAGTTCTTAATTGTAATGATTCTAAAAAATTAGTTATCTAAATTTGTCATCAAAACTGTTGTTAAGACAAACCTGAAATTTTTACTATTCATGGTAAAGGAGTACATCTACCTTGTAAAGTGTGTCAGTGTCTCAGAGGGGAAAAAGTTATGTCAGAAATTATGGAGAATTGGAGGGGACATAAATGAGGATTGGATAGGTATCAAGTACAACAATTCAAGAT
Organism: Cabassous unicinctus; assembly: GCA_029593785.1. NCBI lineage: Eukaryota > Metazoa > Chordata > Mammalia > Cingulata > Chlamyphoridae > Cabassous > Cabassous unicinctus. The sequence goes on along the minus strand of JAQZBX010018810.1, from coordinate 1,491 downwards.
TGATGCAAACAGCAAGGCATTGACTTGGAGGTGAGATTCAAAGATTCTTAGGGAATAAATCTTAGAGAATAAAGTATATGTTGACATTTTCCATTGGACAGTTGATGGGTTTTTTCAGGAATTTCAAATAATAAACAGAAAATAATTTTCCTAGGCAGAATATTCCAAGAAAAATAAGGTTATGGCAAGTAAGAAATAGGAATATCTATTTCATGCCATTCAAGACAGAGGAATAGCTCAAATTCATGTCATTGTATAAAGTAAGGGGTAGTTTTTATTCTTAGTGCCCAGGTTTAGGTTCTCAGTACAAACTAGTTGATTTATCTTTCCAATAATTTCTAAAGTTTATTTCATGTACAAACTGTCTTTGTATTAAAGACTATGAAATGGTCTACTGCCATTACATATAAAAAGAAGTTAAAAATGTTATATAGTTTAAGTTCTCATGCATATAAAATTATATTCCTAAACAATGGGAAATAAGGTAGCATATATTCTTAATATAGCATATGATGAATATTCCAGTGACTATAATATACTATAACAGACATTTCATTTTTAACGACTTGAACCTGAGTTATTTCTTCAATGTATGCAAATCAATTTAAAAAGTCACATGGATTATGTCCAGTGCCTACAGTTACCAAAAATAAGATTCTAAAAAACATAACATTGAATTTTGGTAAGCAAATACAGTCTATAAATTTTATTCCTCTGTTATCCTTTTAGGCTCAAAGTCTGTGACTGCTAATGACACAATAGGGGTGGTGCTAAAGAGTCCTATTTCAGCAAGAGGCCAATTAAATTGGGACAATCATGACTTTTCCTCCTGAAATTTTGTCCTAGGAGACTTCATGACTACCAGAAAAACTAGAAAAAAGTCTCCTGGGCTGGACAAAAATAATGTGTCTTTCATGTCTCTTAAGAAAATTTTTGCTCCCTAAAATAATTCCTCTGAATAGCATTCTCTAATAAAATGTTAAACACTTTGCAGTCAGTTCTAGTTCTAGTCAGTTCTAGAATTCTTTCTAGAACTTCTCTCTAAATATTGTAATGCTCTGTTCACATTACAGGCTATTGTCTCCATTTCAGAAATATTAGAATTTATGTACATCTCTACCCATTCTCCCTATCTATCCTGAAGCTTTCTTTGACTGTTTCAGAACATCTGAAAAGGAGTAAGAGGTTAAAGAGTGATAATGGAAATTCAATTCAAATGTCAAATTGCCTAGGGATAGTTAGAAAGGCTGAAGCTTCAGATCAAAATATAATGAAAACAACAAGAGTTAAGCTGTGATTATACCTAAGAGCTAAGTAAATGCTTCTTTATCCATGGGCTTTTGTTTATTGAACATTCTTAGCTACATGTTGCCTTTCATTTCTTTTTACCTCTTATTTATTTATTTTTTTGTGTGTGTTTTACCTGCTTCCCTTCACCTTTATGCACATAGGTATTTGGTTTTCACAACAACTCATTCTAGAGGAATTAAT